>WOGO01004452.1:0-13263 GCA_015342085.1 Leptinotarsa defecta | reverse complement strand
CTTAATACAATATTCACGTCTAGCCATAATCAACAGTTCAAACTGTTATGCTTGAATAATTGTCAATTTATATCAATTATGGCATTCGTTGTAACATTATTCAAAATATGAATGAATTATAAATATATTTTTTGAGTTAGTACATTATTGCTATATGCTACTTACATTGGAACATTGCAGTAGGCACTTTTATTTTAAGTTTCAAACTGGCAGTCCTTTTGAGGCGCGTATCCATGTGAGACAATGTAACGTAACACTGAAAATGTTCGGCTTGTTGAGAGATTACACGGTTAGTTTACAGGAGCATTTTGAATATGACCGTGTCATTTATTGTGTTTTACGTAACCGAAAGCATTCAATAGAAAATGTATATGGGATAACGCGTAGAGTGCGTAACGTTACATTCCGTTGATGTTACGGCAAATTGTGGTTCAGCTTCTAACGGTTACGCTTATCGAAGAAATTGTGGATAACATTCAACAGTATCCAGTTTTCACTAACTGTAACGTAACATGTTCACTGTTAATATACGGCTCGTAACGCTTCTTCACACAGTGGCAGTAATATATAATATGATTTTTCATAATCATGAATATAGATCTAAACCACCCATAGAGAATCATGATTGATATATTTAGGCCACATTATTTTTCTTGTCATTAAACTGACTTATATGTTCTCATGATTTTGTTTCAGATGTCAATCAGTACAGTGAGTTCAGGTACACGACGATTCAGAAAGTCTCCTAGTTCAATTCTCTCTTCTGACTCGGACATAAGGTTCACGAGAAAAAAGCTGACATCTCAGTACAAATGCGGATGCTGCATTATTGCCACATTTCTTCTCTTTCTGCTCTTAGCAGCCACAGCTGTATACTTAGGATGTAAGTATCAACTGCAAATTGTGCAATTCATTACAAATTATTACATCATTATATCGATTTCACTCACTTTGCAAAATGTAGCCGAAAGTTCAACCTTATTTCATAAAAAGGCTGAGTTACGAACTGATATAATTTACTTTCAGATATTCACTATTAGGGTTTTCAAAATCGTGATATCTTTCTCAAGCGAGAACGAGGAAGCTATTGAATAGCGCAACACGTGTCATGATTTTTGTGATTGTCATTAAACTCGGAATTTGGTAGTTTCAAAATCCTTCGTAATCCTGCTATGTTTTCATACTATTGTCTCATCAGTGTTATGACGAGTCAATGGCTGAATCATAGGGTCAAGGATCGAAACAAAGAACTCCGCTCCTGTCACGATGCATGATGATTGCATAGTCTGAAATTGGAACAAAGAAAATAAAGGTAATTTTTATTTTAGTTTAGAGACTGCGTATTGCTGGATGTTGATTCAGCATAAGTCAGCATTGACATTGATCTTGTTTATCTATGTCAACTTGAGTATGAATAGAGAAGGTCAATAAACAACACACCACAAGTATTTTCGGCCTGACACTTTGAGAAGTGCACGTTAAGAATGACAGAATTTTATATCAATACCCATTCATATATTACGTTATGCAGCCTTCTTTTGTATGATATCTGTTTTAATTCCATAATACATTCATTTATACATTGGCAGTTCCAAAAAAACAATATAAAGTGTTATAATTATTATTTTCCAAGAGAAATCTATATAAAAATTTCTTCATTACAATTTAGTATTTTAAGGTTAAAGTTATTCCAAATAGATGAAATAAATAACGATTTAAATTTTTCTCCATCGCTGGGAATTGTTAAATATCATTTCACCACATGTTCGTATCGAATGTAATTTCTTGATTCATTTGAAATCATTTTTATTGCTATAAAGAAATAGAGCTTTCAATCATTAGTAAAAAAAGTCGATAAACATCAAGATTTATGAAAAAATTCCAAATTCGAATAATTTACACAAAATCGGGTCTGAAACAATATAGGTATAATCATATACAGATCAAAAATGCTTTCCTCTAATGAATATTTCATGTATTTGCATCGAATCAGTTGACTTAATGGTGTTTCTATATCTACTGAAAGCTGAGTGATTTTGAAATTTCTAATGATTGCAGTTCCTTAGTATATTTCTTGCACTTTCTACTTGGGAAGATATATTTTATATTGAGTATATGACTTCGGATGCACTTTTCGTTCGATAAAAACTTCACGCACTTTTACGTTCGATAAAAAATATAATTACTGTTAATGACAAACCGCCGAGAAACATTCCAGTTTTTTCATTTTTTCCCTCGTAAAATTTCGTCATGGAAAATGAAAACAATAAACATTCGGTTAACACCGAATCAAATTTTCGAAGCTCTAGTTAACATACACCAACTGTAATTGAATCTCGAAGATGAATAGTTAAGTACCTTTCACGGTATTTAATAATAACAATGCACTTGTTACCGCCATTAAACGAGTTATTCCAAATATGATATTTCCTCTGAATACATTAGTTTTCATTGTATTCGAATGCCCTTGCTTTGACACTCCTTTGCTTTCTATTCCTGTAAGAAGAACAGTATAAGTCACGATTTGAAATACCACGTTACAGTGTGATTCTCCGGTTCAGCTAATACCTTGGTCACGTTTTATTGGATTTTGTTCAAAATTGCATTCCGTGAAATAACATTTTTAACTTGTGATTAAAATATATAGAAATGAATAAATACAAATATGACGGAAAATAGTATGGGATATACTTTCCTTCTTCACTGCTTGATTCCAGTAAGACGTTATAGTTTTCATTGAAATTCCCGAAAACTAAAATGTGGGAAGACGAAAAATTGAAGTTCAAATTTTCTCAATCAACTGATACAATTACACTTTGAATACAATATTCTGGCTCGGTTATACGTTATGGAAGAGTTGATGGTGGAAGGAAGAAGAAAATCTGTAGAGAAGGAAGAAATCACCAATTTTCCTGTAAAGTCATCAAACAAATTGATCTACTTTGTATGAAGTCCAGATGTTTCAGAGTATACCGGTATGCTGTGTCTCGCATAAGTGATGGTACCAGAGCCAAAAAGCGTTGCACTCATAATTTCATATCATTATCTAGTGCTATTGCTATATCTCATAGATCTCATCAGTGATGCAAGCTGGGACATGCATACGACACTTGAACTCTTATGTTCTCAACAAGAATAACTGAGTAGGAAATGGCGATTACTTTTACCCTTGCGAAGAGGTTATGAGATCGATAGAAGACTCAACCCACGAATATAATTAATAAAAAAAGGTTTCCAAGACAGTTCGTTGCAAATCCAAGCTTCGCTACACTTGTCAGGAACAGAAAAGTTCATGATTCGGCTATTCGGCAGATCACTGTAGGTAGATCAGAAAAGTGATGGCTGAATTTCAAGGCTTTTGAGCTCTCGCATGAACTGCTTGACTGCTTACAGTGGAAGTTGTACAAAAAAGCACAAGGCGAATCTCGATTGCTCATCGTTGTCGTTGCAAAACTAAGCTCTGCAACGAACCACCTTTGGAAACCCCTTTCATCGATAATTCTGTTTAAAAATCTGTTTAAAATCTGTTTTTCCGTTAATCAGCTGTCGCTCCCCTACGAACGACAACCCTCAAAAGTCGAAACTTGTGCGAGCTAAGGATTAACGAGGTCTTATCTTTTAAAGTGTGATTCCTAACACGCGTTGGACTATAGCAAGTGAACAAAGCACCCACGTCGAACCACTTGGCTACCGCCCGAGTCTACTAGTCATTTCACTGATAGCGTCTTTCTAAGATATTTTTGTATTTTCCTACATGAGCAATATTCGAATGTGGTTCAAATTTGGGATTTATAGAATCAGAAGCTAGTGGAGAAAAAGAAAGCCGAGTTTTCACGATGCTGTTTCGGCGATGTTTTTTTGCATACTCATCTCATGAGTATTGCTAATAGTTACTCCTTGCAAAATAATAATGAATCGGGCACTTTTAGATAAACAGATTTGCATGTTAAAAATAACTCTGCATTTCAGTAGCACTGAACTACACAAGTGGTTGCTTCTATTGGTCTCGCTAAGAGTAATCGATAGAACAGTTTTGGATAACCACGAAGAGTAACATCTATTGCAACGCTATGTGAAAATGTTCGACGACAATGTTAATCGGCCAATCATTCCTCCAAATCGAGGATGATTCAGTTAATTCTTGGTATTAGTTGGACTCTTGAGAAGATGAAGTAGACGAGAATAGTGTTGCGGTTTTGGTGGTTGGAAACAGTGCTGTTTTGGATTTATTCTACACCAGAGATTCCGATTCTACCTTTTAAAGCCCACATTGTTCCGTTCGAAAATTTGATGAGCGTAAATCCGATTTTGGGTTCTTTTCTTTTTTTTTAATCTCAAATACATCAGTTTTGTTCCTCTACATATTTTTTTTGTTAATGGATTTTGAGGTCTGTAACGAAAGGTCCATTGCTTTCAAGAGAAATATTTTATACAACTTTTCATAAACCAGAATATGTTATTTTGCCACGCAGTATAGCTCCTCATCGGGTTCATTAGAGTGGAAGCATAGTTTTTATTCACCAGATGGATATGCTACTTGATAACATAGTTTGTTTCAGTATCGAACGTACCTACAAGCGGTCGACCTACGACGAAATCATTCGGGTCCAGAACACATTGTTGTGTTGATAGAATCTGTTCTATACTGACTAATCACCAACATACATTTATGACAGTTGGTCCCTGTGATTTGGAATATGAATCACCCTGGATTGCGGAACTATCATCATTGAACAAGTGTTTTTTTGTTTCAGATACATTTTTTCTCCCTCAAAATCCAGACGAACAGATTTTCAGAGCAACCTTTAGGGTGATAGAGGGTGATACCTTCTCTTCCGATCTGGCAGATCCTAGTACAAATAAGTTTAAGAATAGGTCACGTGATTATAGAGAAAGGCTGAATCTGCTGTTCAGGAGGAGCTCAGTAAAGCATGGTTATATGGGTACTGAGGTGCTTGCGTTGGATGGGTAAATATTATAAAAATCATAACATTACTATAGTTCTAAGAAACATTATAACAGAACTTTATATCAGAAGACTGTTCAACATGTTTCTACAAAAAATTTGAATTCACAATAAGCTAGCAGCATAATCAAAATGTACTCCATAATACTATTTTCATTTTATTTATTGTAACTTATGGCAGTAGGTGATCTTGAATGCTATTAGTCGTTGTAGTGATTGTTTATGATCTGTGTCTAATAATATGTTTCTAATGAAGTGTTGATCAATAATTGAGCATCGAATTTGCTTTATTTCTGAAAGTATTGAGCAGTAATTATATGAAACTTAGTTGTTTCGATGGATACTTTTTTACAAATGCACATGTTTCACTCACGAATGAAATTGTGTTTGATATCAATATCATATTGAATCATATGAAGGATATTTCTCTAATCAATCAATTCACTTGCTGCCATGTATTCCGCCACAGATGTGGAAGGAGGAGTAGTTGTCACCGTATTTTAAAGAGATTTGATGCTTCCTGTCGGAGCAGCATTTCACCAAAGACGTAAATTTGTTTTATTTACAAGGTCTATGTCCTCTAATATCTTCTCTTTTCCTTTTCTTAAAGATTTTGGCAACTACTGAATCATTAGAACATGAATTGTGGATTGAAGTGTTTCTGAAACCAATTAATGAATTCCTGGCACCATGAATTGAAGTGATTTATTGTATTTTAGGAGTGTGCGAGAGTTATAATTTTCAAGCTTATTCGGCAAACATATAATGGTTATTTTGTATCTTAATTTTTGAAACGCTATTATAGAAAAACATTGTAGGTTAATATTGTTTGCAATAATAAATTCGTCTCTCCTAGAACGGAAGACAAAGATCTCATAGTCCACTTCAACATTCACATCGATCCTTACTACGTAAACATAAAGGCCAAGGACTTAGAAGCCATCTTAGCCAATGAAATTTCTGTGGAAGAATCTCTTTTCTTCAAGAATCTCACAATCGACTCTACGAGTCTGGAGGTTATTCCTAGTGATGTTCTTCCTAGAACTGGAACAACTACCAACCCGACAACACTGTCTCAGGCTGTGACGAAGGCACCCGACCCTCCCAGGAGATGCTTTCCATTGGAACTCGAGTACTGCAAGAAGCTGAGCCACAACGTTACTACATATCCTAATATTTTCACCCACAGGGATATTAGGGAAGTAAAAAATGACGTTATATCATTTAGAGAACTGGTGAGTTGAAGGCATTATGAAATAATATGTTCTGTTGAGAAACTCTTTACAGAAATTTGTTCTAGTTTAACTATATTATGAATATTGAATCACACGGAAACCACTTTTTTCTTATTCAATTTTCACACCATATATTCGTTATTCCAAAAAGTCTTAGTATGGACTAAAGTCTCCAAAGTTAGTGAGCTGGGAAAACGAAATTCGGTCACTTACATATGTACAATTGAAATATACTTCTTCACGCATTTACAGCGTGTACACCCATGCAGGGTTGATTCCAGGGGGCTGCGCTCCAAAACCGTATACGGAACCCTATATCGATATGTAGCTCATTAGGAAGGCCTTGAAGAAACAAACATGTCTGCACAAAATAGAGGTCTCTACGCGAATTCGTTTCCGATTAACAAGTAACTATGTATTTAGGTACTATTTATTCAAGTTCATTCCGATTTTTTCACTTAAATCTAATTCAAAAATTATAGGAAAACGACTCGTAGAACCCAGTAAATTTAGAGTAAAGATTTGTTAGGTGTGTTTGGAATATGATTAAATCGGAATTCAAATACCGGCAAACTCGATGTAAATACCTAACAGAATAATCTGCAGCTACCATGAAATTTACTCACAATGAATTTGAAATTAATCCACCTGCAAACAATCGGGTCGAAATACATATAACAATGGCAACAAGAATAAAAATTTCGTGATTTGAATAAAAAGTAAATATTTTAAAAACGAGTAATAAAAAAATATCAACAAAAGACATCAACGATATTATATTCAATATATTCAATTCGAACAATTCGAACATTGAAATCATTTTTTCAACGGTGTAGACACGTCTATAATTACATATATCAGTATATCAGTATAATACAGGCTGATTCAAATTGGAGTGCACACAATTTTCAATTTCAGTATTGAAGTTACAATAGTCTTTCTGAACAATTTTTGACTTCAAAGGTAGACCCAATTCACATTTCCTTCCGGGTCTCCTGATGAAGTTTATTTCGTCTATTCACTCCTCATAACTTATTCATTGTCATCTTGCATGCTTTCATAATTGAAATATTATCAAAAAATATTACATGCAAGGTTTCTTTAATAAAAAATGGTATTACACTCAAGAGTGATTACTTTGTTATGTTATTAAGGAATAGAAATCTTGATTGTAGAATATGTTATTCATTCTTGATACGAATTGCTTTGGATCTCAGGTACATGATTTTCTCACAAAATCCGGTCTGCTTCTAATTAGTATTTGTGCATGATTTCATTACTTTAGTGCTTGTAAATTTTCATTGCAAAATCTCCATATTTTATTCATATTGTAATATGTAATACGATATTATATTACACATATTATTATATTATAATACTTTAATACCTACCTCAGTCCTTACTGAATTCAACGTATGAACACAAATTCCTTAATTCGGGTCGTAAGATCACTCTTTGAAAAAGAATTTTACTTTCAGGTTGACGTTGAATGTTATAGACATGCCTATGAATTTTTATGCCAACTTTTACAACCAGCTTGTAAAAAAGGAACCGACGAAGACGAAATGATTTTACCCTGTAGAAGTTTCTGCAGGGATTTCATGGCTGGATGCGGAAGCCGACTACAAGGGAACATTAAGGAATCTCTGGACTGCAGTAGATTTCCAGAATTTGGTGAAAACGGGAATTGCTTCACGAAGCCAGGTGAGGAAGCTTTTCAATATATTTCAGTCAGTTAAATCCCTCGTAGAGCCAACCAGAAAAATCAACATTTTCAAATGAAATTATATATATTCACCTTTATCAACTTCAGTACTCTGTGGGATGTGACAGATGTATGCCGGAGAATAACTACTTCTCTGGCTAATAGCATCATGGATTTTAGATTATATCTAACAGGCATTTGTGAGATTTTCCTGTCAGAAAAAATTCTTGCAAATGTTTCTCATTCGTCCAGCAGCAGGAAATCGTCAAACTCAGTCGAATGAATACCTACAGACCGGTTTCGGATTGTTATTCCTTATCAGTGCAGGGCAGATCCAACCGACTGATTTCATTGTTGCTCTGTCGTATATACGAAAACTTCGACTGTTTTAAATTCCATGAAGTAGTGATATTCCCCATTTGGAGATTTGTTCATGATACAGAACTGTATATCCTCTTTTAGAGAAGATTTCGTTCATGCACTGTGGTAACGGTGAAGTTAGTCGAATCCCAGATACACTGCCGTCTTGGTTGAATTTGTCCTGCACTAACGAGAAGTCAAACTCTGAAACTGGTCTGTAGATGATTGATTTTAGCGATGTGATGAAACTTGGTCAATTGTCTATAGGATTTAATTCGATGTTTATTGTGGTGTTGTGATGTTGGGCGGGAAGTATTTTTGTGGCAGCCATTCACCTTATCCTGTGTAGAAACGCTCGAAATGATATTAAAATTTTTATCTTAAAATGAATGTATCTCTCTTCGAAATAGCAACCAGGATACAGTGCAACCAGGATACTGGAATAGGTTGAATAGACGAAACAACCTGCACCCAGAAGAAAAAACGAAGTAAATGTGAATGTGATTATTTAACCAGAAAAATTGAACATAATTCCTAATGTATCTAAGTAATAAGTTGAGTCATTCAATAGGCCCAAACAGTGACCACTCATCACCACTAAGAATTACAAATGTTCCAATTACACAATTGAACAATTGAACTGATCCAGTGATGCCCATAATGGGTTGGTGGTTCTTTTTGAAAAGGCAATTTGTTCAGTGATAAATTCAATCGAAACAATATCACTTTTTTATTTTCAGCTTATTACTATATGATTTCTTTAAGCGATTCTAGGCCAATTTTTTTTCCACGAACTCAAATCAAAGCGCTGCCGAAACAGTCCAAAAAATTAACCAGGCATTTGGCATTGATGATATTAACGAACGCACTGTTCAACTTTGGTTTGTGAAATTTCGTTCCGGAGATTTTAGCCTCGACGATGAGCCTCCGTCGAATGGCGGAAGAACTGGGTGCCAGCTCTCATGTGGTTTTTGATGGTTTGAAACGTACTGGATCGACAGCCATCTTGGGTTCTTCCAGGCTGGAGCCTTGCTCCCTTGCCCTTTGAGCTGATTTTTGTCAGGGTGACAAATGGGTCATAACTGATCATTGGTGACGGCATGAGTGTCCTCAGACATCAGTGCCGCCCTTTGCGGTGTACCCCTAGATGGTGAGATGGATGAATACATTATTCATCTTTCAACGGAGGACATAGGGGCCTCATTCGACAGTGTCGGGGCCTTCTATATCGGAAGGGGTCGTCTACAGCGTAATCTATATCTTCCCTGACTAATGGTAGTCAGCGGTCGATGTTGAACTTTCTTTTGAAGGTTGGTAATAAATGAAAAAGCGGTGAATTGTTACTCTGAGGGTGAATGCAATAAGACTAGCACCATCTATGTGTTAGCCCCCAAACTTTACCGCCAATGTAACATTGTCTAATAGTCTAATAGACAATGTATGTAGTATGTTTAATAGTGCCGTCACACACATCCAAGATGATCTTCTCATTCTGCCCAATTTATTAATGTTTAGGATATGCTATTAGTGGTTCTTATTCTTAAAAATTTTGTACTTGATTGTTTTTTATTATTTTATGCTCTTATGATTTTGATGATTTTTATGATCTTGATAATTTTGCCATTGTATGATTTTGCAAGGCAGGACTATAAACAAAAAAACTGTTGTAAACAAATCCTTATGATCCTAAGATTAGTGAAAATTAACGAACTGAAAACATGATTTTATAAAATCCGCTCTCCAATTTATTTGTAGTAGGTACTGTTTTGTATTCGACTCAGTATTAGAAAAAAAAAAGTTATCAACCAACTTGGTTAATATAAGGTTTCTATGTTTATGGTTTCTTTTTGAATTGTACTGTAGCTACCAGTTTCTTAGTAAATATATTATTATTATTATTATTTTAACCATAGTTGGCGCTGGACAGGCCCTATCCCCGTAGCCCTGATACATTATTATTATTGATATTATTATTATTATTTTAAGCCGTAGTTTCCGCTGGTCATGTCCTATCCCCCGAAACCCCGAAACATTCGGGAGGGCGCGCCAGTATTATCAATCAACGACCACTCCTCACACCGTGGGGTAAGTGATCATTGGCTCTGAGAATCATGTGCCCTGAGTAAGCGCAGTGAGCCAAGAATGACAGCTTTCTGCATCTGTCCGGCTAAGATTTCTGCCTTAGTGCGACAAGCCGGTATGCTTTTAAGATTTAAGAGTAATGAAGGCATTATTCCACCAAGGACTCCAACAATCAGAACAGCAATCTTGACAGAGTGGTCTGGAGAGTCTGCGGAGTTCGAAGAGAAAATCTCGATATTTCATCTGTTTTTCTTCCTCTTTTCGGATGATAATAGTCTCGCCAAGAGCTGAAAACTCCACGACAAATATCGTCTTGCTCTGGTGGTCGAGAAGGACTACATCAGGCTTATTAGCTTGTAAGAGCCTGAGGGTGGGGAACGAATAGTTTCAATGAATTCGGCACTTCTCTTCCCCACAACGGATTCAATATCTCCCGGAGCGTAGGGCAACACCGGTGTCTCGTCAATACCGTAAGAGTGCCGAGGATGGTAATATAGCACTCTTAGGACCGCGTTATATCGATGGATATAGGCCGAGATCGAGTATGTTGGACATGCTGATTACAACTGCATTAGGGTCTCGGGCGCCTCGCGGCAGGCCCTGCACTTTGTGTCAGGAACCTCTATACCCATCACGCGATTGCGCTTTTATAAGCCAAGTTCTTCAATGTTATTGAAGAAGGCCCCATGCATTGGCTTATCCTTGTGTTTCCGCAGAAGTGAGGTGATCTCTGCCGGCTTTCATCTGAGCTTTTTGCTGAACTCGGTGGCAGTGTTGTGGTCCCTCGTTCAGTGTCGAAAACTAAACTGAGTTCATCAGCTGCTCGGGCAGCTGCCCTAAAGAGAAATTCTACAATTCCTGTTCTCTGATGGTCACAGACCATGCATTATTATTATTATTAATATTATTATTAATACTACTGCAGCAGATTGGGTACTCAGAAAAATCCCAGATCTGTGAAAATAGAAATTTCAAATAATTGGTATGTTACAATCTTCGGTTCAAAATTGATAAAAAGGTTGAGTTTAGATTGTCTCGCAAACGATATAAAATGGAAAGTGGAAAAATGGTATGTTACAAACTTTTTTCTTCCAAAATTTTCCATATATTCAGTCAAAATTAAGCAAAATGCAACCTCGTATACTACTGAAACAATTTGATAACCGATGGTTGATGAAGAAGTGAAAAAGAAAATTGAACATTTATTAAAACAACGATAAAAATAAAAACAACAATAAAAATGAATTAAAAAATGAAAAAGGTTCCACGAAAACAAATACATACTCATTTTCCAATTTCATTAAAATTAGTATTCGAGTTACTATTGTGTCATTTTGAATAGCACTCTCAAATAATTTTTCGAAAATTATTACACAAAATTCCGTTTCTGAAGGCTTGAAAATAGTGTTGATTGCCTGGAAAATAACCAGGATACATTTCCATGGTAACGAGAGCACTGAGATGATTTCAGCAAATCCTTGATAATGAATAATGGAACAATGACAGATGTGAAAGGATTGCTTGTATAATAGCATTTCGAAACAATTTAAAATTGATTTCTATAATGTAAATGTAAATAACGCATCTAATTTCAATAAATGTGTGTGACGGTTTTTCCGACTCTATATAAGAATTGCAATTATCAAGGTCCCGTCATTCTAGTGTAAAGTTTCAGTTTTTTCCTAGCCATCATGAACTTCATGGTGAGTTTCTATTACAACAAATAGGTGAATCAACAATATTCATTTGTATATATAAGGTTTCTATCATTTTTTGACAACATTATGTAACTATGTTAAAATAGTTCCTGCTTTTTTTGTAGATATTTCTTGGAAAACCGACTTAGGATATGAATGACTATAAAACACTTTTTAGTGAATGATTTATTCACTGAAATTTCAGTATCAGTAGAGTCGAACTATTATGGAAAATATACTTATCTATTTTTTTTAAACAAAAAAATGTTTCATTTTCAAAAAAAATAATTTTATTGTGTGTACCTCTTAACTTCTCTTAACTTCTCTCAGGTTATTCGAAAACAAATAATTTTCGGTAGTTTATTTAGATGAATAGATTGATATTTAGTAGATAACATTAACAAGATCATCATGATTTCATTATTTCGGACTTCCCTTCAGGGATTTGATATCCCTGAAAGAATCTATAAAAATTAGAAAGATTAGCTAAGAAACTAAAATGACAATGAAATAAAATACAACTATTGAAAATTGAAGTATTAACAAGAGATGAAAATTAAAAATTATTAACAAAAAATGAAAATTAAAAGATTCCAAGCAAGTTAGGTTAGGTCTAAAGTAACCTACTGCCAAGTCAAGTTACTTCACGACGTTTCGATTGTTAGTATCCACAATTGTCTTCGGGTGATGACTGCCAGTCATCACAGGTGACATTGATTATTGTAATAATCTATTACGTGAAGTCTCATTCCAAGTACCTATTCGTTCAACTAGAAACAATGATTTCTCTACTGTTCCTAACCAATATACTAGATTAGGTTAGGTTAGGTCTAAAGTGAGTGGGTCTATTCGATCCACCACTGCAACCCGCAAGGGTTTATTGTGGCTCACATCTATTCACACTCGACCAAATAAACTCAGTTTCTGAACGAAGCCGATTAGTTTGTATGGTGAGTGGTCTAAAAGGTCAGATGGTAAAAGTTCGACGACACGCACTGACTAACAAACGACAGTGACCAGTAAGAAGGCCTGTTAGACATCGTAGTTCATCCCTAGTGTAGTCCAACAACTCTTTGGTATCAAGCTTCGAAGTGTGGATAAACGCCTTGGAGTGAGCCAATCCTGGAAGATTGTTCCAGAAGTCCATACATCTTCTTGCCATTCAGGTGTTTAATCTTTATTGCACAAAGCCTAAAGCGATGCCAATGACAGGTTCTG
>WOGO01004451.1:0-12896 GCA_015342085.1 Leptinotarsa defecta | reverse complement strand
TTCATACTGATCGATTCAGTTCTTCAAACTGACAATAACTCATTTGTGTCAAACACACATGATCCAAACCTTAATAATGTTGGATTATGGTAATAAACTAAGAATGTACGAAGATGTTGAGCGATGCTTTCCAGATGAAACATTGATAAACATATGTGGTATCAATAAATTTTCGTTTCATCATATTTTGCAGTTGAATTTCTTGTCCTCCCTTCACGGTGTGAAGGGAGGACTTTCCGCCCTTCACGGTGTGCCCCTACCTGGCTGGGGTGAGTGGATGAAAAGATTGTTCATCTGTTAACGAAGGACTTGGGGACCTCATTCGACAGAGTGTCGGGGCCTTCTAAATCTGGGGGGATCGTCTACAGCATAATCTACAGCTTCCCTAACTAACGGATTATCGTGAGTTTCCGCACAATCGAAAACTCGCCGATTCCTCAACTGAATGAATCGATATTATCCATTTTACCTGATCATACCATAAGTTGATGTATCTAAAATCAGCTAACTGAAGCAGGGATACTGCTTAATTCCCATGAATCAATGATTATGATATATTAGAACCATTGACATGTTACACTCAGTTTTGACTTTGCTCTTAAGATGTTTGGAAAATGGTTCCTGCCTTTTTTTCTGTCAAAATAAAAGAAAAATCATTTCCAGAATGAAGTCAGAAAAATAATAATTGTTCATCAAGGAGATGAATAACGATAAACTTTTATAATGAAATTATTGGAAGCAACACATATATTAAAGATAATTTGAAAGTACGAGGGATGATTGTATTTATTGAATATTTGATATTCTTTCATTTTGCTGTTCCAAATTGTTTCATAGCACCTAGTAACGGACATTTTTGATATACAAAAGGCAATCTTCATATCTGTCAGGTGCCACTTCATTCCTTTTCTATTTTTGAAAGTCTAGCTAACGAAAATAAAAAAGCTTGTTGGTGCAGTAGACGAAAAATCAAGCTTTGTTCGAATTGAAATATATTGAAATTGCAATTTCAATTTTGAAAACGTTGTTTTTTCGTTCCCAACCTAGTTTTCTTTGGTGAAAGCACATTTATCAAAGACCCCTTGTATATAAACCTGATCACTTCTTTACTAAAAATATCCCAAGAAAATTAACATATGTCGTATTACCTTTGTAAATTTCACGAGTCGAGCCCGAGAGAGGAAATAAAAAATAAAATAAAGAAAAAAAAACAAAGCCGATAAAAATTCCTTGACGGTAGAATCGGTGTTTTGTTCTGAGAAGCGGGATTTGAGACATTTTGACTTGAATGCCGATCTCTGATATAACTTTACGACCAATATATTTAACGCCTTGTCACCAAACGTGTCTCTCGTCCGCCGCTATTTTTTCACATTTTTTCACGCCGTCTGACGGGAGTTGGACACTTCAAGGGTGTATATCGGACGAGGTGGAAATGTTGCAAATTGCGTTTTTGACGTAGAACGTTTTTATAATTGGTAGTTTTTAGAAACTGAGTCCGATGAATGGTTATTTTTGCCAGTAGTGCGTGGAAAAGTTAGACAGGATTATATAGCGAGAGACAGAATTGCGTCATTATTTATAGTTTGCAGGGAAATTACTTTTAGTGAAAATACAAAAACGGTTTTTCAGGGGGACACTTTTTGATATTAAACCATTTCACAAATGAAAGTAAACAATTCAGTTGCTCGATTTATACCAACAAATTCGTTGACACTCCTTAAAAAAAATATATAAATGAAACAATTGGAATGTACAACTTCTGGAAGTGAATTTTTTGATTTGTAAACAGTTGTCTCTGGACAGCTGAATATCGATATCTTTAGCTAGCGCTAGCTTTAACAACTTATTCTTATGAAAGTCTTCTGTTTTAAATTCTCATATCTACTGAAATTATGATGTGAAACTGAATAGAAATGAATGAAAGGTCTTGAAAGCATCCAAAAATCTAGTGTAGTAATGTTACGATTTCAACAATTTCAGATAGACATCATTTATTTTATGGCCGTTCTAGAAGGCGTGTTGAGTGGCACTGGATTTTTCTGGCATTCGAAATCGAATATGTGCTGCGTGTTCCTTGACTCGAGCTTTAATGACTCGCTCAGTCTGACCGATATTTTTTTTGTCAAAGCCACAGCTCATCTCAGATATCCTCTACTTTCAATTTCCAAAAGCTTGTATTTGGGATTACCTAACACTCATTGAAGTGAGCAAGAAGTTTTGAGGACTACTTTCACCTTCAACCTTTTCAAAATACCATCTAATCCATTAGTGCTAGGTTGTGTTAGGTCAAAAGTGAGTGGGTCTTTTCTCCACCGCAACTCGCAAAGGTTTACTATTGCTCACACCTATTCACACTTGACCAAATAAACCCAGCTTTTTAACGAAGCCTTTTGTATGGTGAGTGGTCTTTCAGGTCAAATAGTAAGAGCACGCTTTGCCAAACTCTGAAATCTGATTCGGTCTTCAGATCATTCCTACTGTAGTCCAACAACTATTTGGTTTCAAGCTTCGAAAGATGAACGAACGCCTTGGAGTGATGAGCCAATCCTGGAAGATTTTGCCAGAAGTCTTCAATTCCTCTTGCCAATCTTTGTTTGGCAAAGCCTAAAGCGATGCCAATGACAGGTTCTGGTCCGATGAAGCTGCTTACAGCACCCTCCTTTGTAAGGAAGTCAGCAGCTTCATTGCCTTCCAGGCCAGTATGGCCATGAATGCAGACCAAAGACAATCTGTTAAGTCTTCCTATCGAGGAGAGTCGTTTTTGACAATTTGTTACCAATTTAGACGTTGCTCGGTAAGAACCAAGAGCTTCCAACGCCGCTTGAAATACAGTCGCATAGGTTCCAACAAATCCCAATTCCAGTTTAAGGTATCATTTCTGACAGTTTTTCAGATAGTAGGCCATAATTAGATCTATCCTCTATTTCTTTCCGTTCACGAGAGTCGCATGCGTAAACACGGATTTGAATATCCTTATATATTTTTTCATCATGTTTATGATGCCGGAGAATGACCTCAGTTGATAAAAATACAATATTATTACTGGTGATTCCGAGTACCACCGGAAAAAAATTATAACAAGAGGATTATTTAAGATTTATCTAATGCAATAGTGGGATATTTTTTCAATTCGCCAAGTATATGCTTATGCTACATAATTTTAGAAAATTATCTTTTGAAGTGGTTCACGTATGTAAAAATATATAGGGTGTTCGATTTAAAAAGAATTAAAAGAAAATTTTTATTTGAAATGGAAAATATGTACTGTTGAATAATATGAATTCTGAGCCAACTGCCCTATATATACCACTGAAAACTATTCAGGAAAAATCTATTGATACGCTACGCTGCTATTTGGTTTGCTGTATATGAGTGATTCAAGTCTTGACTATATTGATGTCTGAAACTTTAAGGCATCATTCGCTTACCTCAAAGTTCTGATGAATATTCGATGGGCCACACACTGCATGTTATGAAGAAAATGTAACACAGTTGACCTCAAATCTCATTGACTTCAAATATCATTTGAACTAACTCTTGGCATTTTCTATACACTGTTTTTATTTTCAAATAATCAGAGTAATTAATAATTCTCTACTCCCTATTTTTCCTTACCCGTCATGGTTTGCAAATACTTACGTTGTCACATACCCTATACATGATTCTAACCATGTTTGAATTTCACTAGTTCCATTTTCTAATATTTAAAATGATTTGAAATCCCTGAAACAACTAAAAAAGGAGAATTAAAAATGAATAGCTGAAAATAACGATTATTTTTCTGATTGATTCAGCCGTTACTTGATGAAGATCCATAGTGATTTCAAAAACTACACAAATGAAGTTTGTGGAAATCAACTCGTTGAGGTGTAGTTTTTGGAAATAACAATTATATTACTTATTAGTCAGTGGGCTATGCTTGAAGACTGGCAATCAACAAATCTAAAGAAATTGACTTTAAACGTTCAAACTAGTCTCGCTATACCTACACAGTAGGTTGAATGGACTGACGCCTATCAGAAAACAACTACTCCTCTGGCTAATACCACGAAGGCCGTTTGATTATATCCGACAGGCGTCTGTGCAGGAATCTTCACAGAAAATTTCCTGCATATGCAATTGGCAATACAACTATATTATTATATTACTACAATCGGTCGGTCGGTAGCCAAGCGGTTCGGCGTGGGTGCTTCGTTCATTCACTCGAATTGACTGCCGTGTTGGTCAGTGGTTCAATCCCTAGTCTGAACGATCGATCTTCACTTGCTATCGTCCAACCCGTGTTAGGAATCACACGTTAAAAGGTAATACCTCGTTAATCCTTAGCTCGCACAAGTTCCGAGTTCTGAGGGTTGTCATTCGTAGGGGTGCGACAGCTGGTTAACGGATAAACAGATTTTAAACAGAGTTTTTTTAAACTTGTATGTAAGTATGCCCCTGTGTGAATATTGTACTTTCAAAGTAATTTATTGAATTTCTAATTTTTTGAAAATTGATTTGCATGACATTAACAATGTGCTACTAAGTGTAATACGACTTGCCACATCCAAGCACAGCTTGGCTACAAATGGTTAATAAAGAATATGAATATATTGAGAATCACTATAATTCAAATCTCAAAACATTTAAGGTTGTATATTTTGGTGTGGGATTGAAAATATGCTTAAAATATGTTTTTCCGTTAACGAGCTGTCGCCCCCCTACGAACGAAAACTCTCATAAGTCGAAACTTATACGAGCTAAGGATTAACGAGGTCTTACCTTTCAACGTGTGATTCATAACTCGGTAGTATCAGCATATTTTTTTAAAGCTTTTCATTTTATATTAATTTTTGGAGCCAATGGTTCATAGTTATCTTTATTGTTTTTGTTTTTTTTTACTCTGAGCAAATTGAATATTTTTATTTTAACGACGCTACAACTGATATATACTGATTATTTAGTTATGTGAATAAATAAATAGGTAAAGTCCAAGGCCTTATGAGCGACACAAGAGTCTTTTAGATAATTTCAATATCAATATATTACAAAATGCAACAAAACTATAATAACGGCCAAATAAAAACTTCGACGACTTACATGAATATTGGTTATTGCTCCGTCCTGTTCTGGTTAAAAAAATTATTGCATTGTTTCCTGAAGAATGTAATAAACTGAGAAATCATCCCAGAATATTTCTAAGGTCGAACAATAAACGAATAATAGTCAAACATTGGGGATTGTTTTTGCATTCGTAGTTGCTTTGTATCCGGCAATATATTACGAAGTTTGAAACAAGCAGCCTACGATTTCAGCACACTTTTGAGTCACGAAACAAAAGAATGTCAAAGTTCGACATAAAAGAGAGGAAAGCTTTCAATGGCTAGAAGAAATTGAGAAAGGATATAATAAAAGCGTTCATATTATTTAGTAGTATGGTGAATAGAGGTTAGGTAATTACTGAAGACATTGTTTTTATTACAAATCCTGCGGCCGTTCTGCGTATTTTTCCAAATCCGAAAAGGTTTTTCCTTCGCGCAAAATGAGTAATATTTCAGAATTATCAGTTTTTTTAATCAGTTAGCATATTGCCCACGTTGTCAAAACTTCTATAAAATATGATGGATCGACAGACTTCAGATCATGTATCAATTATCTCAGGAAGCGTGTAACAAAATTAAGGAGGAAAGAAAAAGAGCAAAGGAGAATAAACAAACAAGAAAGGAAACGAAAAACAGAAGAAGAATAATGAAAATTTAAATAAAATGGGAACAGGGGGAACAAGAAAGGAGAAGACAAGAAGACGAAATCACCAAGAAATGAAAAATCAGACAAAAATACGTTTCTGAAATAATTATACCAACAAGAGTTAATTTTTCTTTACTTTTCAAGTTTTTAATTTCTCGAAGTTCAATCCTTTCTATATCTCAATGAAAAAATATTTTTAAATAGTAGAAAACTCACTATGAGACAGATATATACCAGCAGAAATGGATGTATCACTGAAAGACACAGTGAACAAATCAAAATTTCAAAAAAAAACAATATTCATTTCCCTACTTTTTTCGATTCACTATCGACTTTACATACAAAAAAAATCAAAGAGTGCCTCTTCCATAATTAAATCGCACATATCTTGATTTTGACGATATCTTGATGAAGATAATTCAACATGTTGATTTGTTCATAACGAAATAACATTCATGTCAACGTAACTTGGTGTATTTGTATTTGAAGTATGAATAAACATTATTATTCATTTACCTAAGGTTGCGCTAGTCTGACTCTATCCCCCGAAACATTCAGGATGGCGCGCCAGCATTATCAACCAATGACCACTCCCCACACCGTGGGGTAAGTGATCATTGGGTCCGTGAATCATGTGCCCCAAGCAAGCGCAGAGAGCCAAGAATGATAGCCTTCTGCATTTGTCCAGCTGCCTTAGTGCGGCAAGCCGGCATGATCTTGACATTCGAGAGTAGAGAGGACATCATTCCATCAAGGACTCCAATGATCAGAACAACCATATTGACAGAGGGGCTGGGGGATCGAAGAGAAATTTTTGATACTCTATCCGTTTTTCCTCCTCTTTTCGACTCGCCAGAATCTGAAAACACCAAGGCAAATGTCGTATTTCTTTGATAGTCGAAAAAAACTACATCAGACAGGCGTATTAGCTTGTATAAGCTTGAGGATGGGGAACGAATAGTTCCAATGAATTCGGCACTCCTCATTTCACACAGCGCATTCAATATCCCCCTGAGCGTACGGCAACACCGGTGTTTCTTCTATACCGCGAAATTACCGTAAATGGTATTAAAACACTCCTAGGGCCGCGTTATGTCGATGGATATTGGCTGAGACCGCATATGCTGGACATGCTGACAGCAAGGGAATTAGGGTCTCAGGCGCCTCGCGGCATGACCATCTGGGGCCCTGCCTGAGGAACCTCTATACTCATTACGCGAGTGCGGTAGACTAAGGTGTTGAAGACACAATGTTGGCAGGCCATGATAAACCCCTCAGTTTTCGAGTTCAGTACACTTGACCTGAGAAAAGCAAAGGAAAGGGCTCTTCGATAAGCCAAGGTATTCAATGTTGTTGAAGAAGACCCCATGCTTTGGCTTATCCTTGTGTTGCCGAAGGAGTGAAGTGATCTCTGCAACTTTTATATGGGCTTTTTGCTGGAGTGGTTACAACTTGGTGGCAGAATTGTGATTACCTCGTTCAATGCTCTGAAGAGAAATGCTCTTGTAGTCTCTGACCATGCAAAGAGGAAGATCCGAACCCCTAAAGACATCACAGGCCCATCCAGTAACATTCTCCAAACTGAAAAGTGCAGGACCTCCCCGTTGTTGGGAGAACTACAACCGTGAAACGAATGATTTGGGATGCAAACTCCTGCGGAGTTATTATTTTCATTTATTATATACATCTCTGTTCTCACCGTACAAAAAATTATTTCAAGAGTCTATCAATATTTTGTGATATTATATTCAAATTCCTTCTGTATGAAGTAATAATTTCTGTTTTTTTTTCAGGCACGAGTTCCACAAAAACTGTATAGATCCCTGGTTGCTTGAACATCGAACATGTCCGATGTGCAAGATGGACATACTCAAACACTACGGATTTGTGGTCAGTGTATCCCCTTTCTCCACAAGCTATACCTACTAGTAGTACTACACCTTCTGTAGAAACGAACACTTTATCTGTGATATAGGTGGTAGCACAAACCATTTACCTTTTTCGTACCCCTCAAGTTATGGCTTTCACGCACTCTATTAACACTGGTGGAGGTAAATGCTAGATTTATTACATGGGTTACAGTGGCGTCACTTATTTTATTCATTAATGGGGTATCTTTCTCACATGCTGGTGGAAAATTTAACCTTCCCAGATATCTTATGAACAATGAACAAGAAAAGTTTTTAGTATTGGTGAAAGGCGTATGGAACATGAAAAAACGATTTCACTTAAAAGACATCTATTGTGGATGTGTATACCGGCTCTAGACTCGTAGGTCGTTGAATCCATTTTCAACCAGATATTTTCGAATGTTCGGACTTCCATTGTTGGAAATTGTGTTATCGGGTTCGAAATATATCGAAGATAGAGTGAAATAAAATTGAATTGAATGTTGAAATTATTGAAAATGCTGAAAATAATCGTGCCGAAATATTCGGTTAAGTAATGTCAAAAATGGATAGCAGAAAATGTGAGAATGCTAATTTGTAAAGAAAACAAATTATTGTGGCCTGAAATGGGTTGATCAATAACTGAAATGTCATTTGTATACAAACAATAAACTGAAATGAAAATAAAGTGAAATAAAATAATCCAGAAAAATGATGGAAAATACCAAAGAAAAAAAAGATTTCAAATTACCTTGCAAGTTAGTCTTTGGTAGACATTTTTCTGCCAGACTATTAGAAATCTTGTCTGGGAGTAACAAACTTCACCTCGTTTTTATAAAAAAAAATATGTAGTGAATTAGGTAGCACAAACTATGAAAATATATTTTCAAAAGAATACTAACTGACACATTTTCATTCGAATATATTATATGTAAATTCAGTCTCACATAATGTACGAATGAGGTCCCAAAGTAACAGATAAATTCGTTCTCTACGTAAAATGGAAAAGCATGAAACAGGTGAGTTTTTGTATAAGGAAATACACTTTCTCATTGAGTTCAATCAACTTCCCCTTTAATCCCCTAGGGGTAATAGAATAGAAATTTAGAATAGAAATGTATTTATACTTTTCAATTCTACATTCAGCTTTATAGGATTGATTTTTTTGTATGAAATAAAATTGCCTTCTTTGGAGTATCCAAGTCCAAAAATCAAAATGTACTCCTTTTCATTTAAAATTTTCACAGGGGTAGCTATTAATCCTAGGGGGCAGTTAAATAATTGTATAATAATTATAAATAAAAATAGATTTCACATAGTCTAAGGAAAGGTAATCTTAGTTTTCCAATATCATTGTAAAAAGTATTGAAGGATCTGACAATTCTGTTTTCACCTGAATTGGTTTTCCTAAATGGGGCTGCAAAGATATTAGGGTTTTGCAAGGAAAATGACACCGTTATTAAATTTTTATAATTAAGCTATTGTGAGATTATGAGATACAACTGTTTAATGATGTGAAGGACTCCACTGTAACTCAAATTCAGCTTTTAGAATAGTATGCTGTTAGTTTTGTGCCTTGAAGAGCTATAAATATCCACTTGACAGTAGCTGTCTGAAATATAGGTTTACATAATGTTATGTTGTATTCCCAATTGGAATACAAAGTATGGTTTCAAAACAATTTATCAAAAAGTTTATGGATTATACGGGCAACAATCTCATGTCATTTCATTTGTAAAATTTCATAGAGAAACCTTCGTAAGTCAAGATCCAAATAGCATGATCACCATTTTGGGACCAACAAGGGACACCGTTAAATCATCCAAAGCATGTCGGTGGGTATCCCAATTGAATTAGTGGGAAACGGAAATTTTACCATTTCCTGAGTTCCTTGGACTTTCCCAGAATGTCTTGCGAATGTCACTAGGATGAAACGGGGATTGGGGACATATGAGGGAACAAATTTTGCAAGCCTAAGGACATCCTATACATGACAACAAGATAAAACACAGATCTGTTAGATCGTGCCGGGGATCATTTTATTTCAACATTTGATATCCCATGAATACCACAAAGGATAAACTTTATCAGAGATGATAAAACAGGGATAGTATTACAGAACGTCGAACGTCTGGGATGTCATTGAATTTTTTTTCAATATCTCATGATTCCCGAACGATTTTCCGCGCTTCAAATATGAAGATGTTAGTTTGGTATCTTTTTTGTTCCAGTGAATTGTGGTCAATATCATTCTCTAGCACAGATAATACCTCTTATTCGTTTTGTTTGCAGTATTCAGTGGCTTCTAGATTCTGGACAGTAGAATCATATCAAAATTATTAATTTCTTCAGAATTACTTTAGAAATTTCAATAAATGTTTTTTACACACCCTCAGGTTAATTTAATGTTTTCGGTAAATAATATTGTTACGTTTTTGCCCGTGAGTTAACCAATAATGAAACTACACTGAATAATCACACTTAACTTTGTTTTACTTTAAATACAACAAATACTTCAACTAAAATTTCAACTACTATTAGAATGTCTATCGCCTTACTAAACACTTCGCGTACCGCACTGTAACGTCTACTTGGCTGTCTCGATATCCTCATGGCTAGCCTTTAAAAATGTAATCGAATGCCGTAGAAATTTCGCCGAAGTTCCGTCGAAATCGGTACCATTATTCTCGCTGCTTCTAGAGTGGCGGGGAATTATCGTACATTCGCGCGCTCTTAGCTACGTCATGTTTGGTTTATGGTTACCAGTGGCGGCCGGATTTTTTTCTTTCGGGGATTACAATAATATTATTAATAATTGTGTGTACTTGGAACTATCGTTGTCAGGATATTTCAAATGATTATTTGAATTCAACTGTTTTTGATAAACACATTACACAATCAATTGTCTTTGTTATTTCACGAAGCAGATCCGCTTTTCTCTCGAGAAACAAAATAACAAAAAACTAAACGACTGCATCAAACGTGTAATAACCATTGAACCCTAAACACAACTCTAACAAGATATATTATACTCTGTCAAAGAACAATATTTCCCATATCACACTGGAACAAAAGTGATGTGAAACTATGTAACTCATTTTTCTTCATATTAGGCGAGATAAAACCGAAAGACATTAAAAAAACAATTTTGAATCAAATAAATATGGCTCTCGGACTGAGTCATGGCCGGTGAGAAGCCCCTCTCTCAAGATGTGCAGTAGATATGTAGAAATATGTTATCAGTCTGTTAGATTATTCGAGCCGTAAACGTAAAATTGCAAACAAAAGTGTCTATTCCTTTTTTCCTAATACTTTCTTTGTCATACACCGGCCCAAACTTACACAGATACGATTTTTCCCACCAACCATGTCTCAGTCCGGTAGCTGTACAAAACTCGATACTCATCAATTCGCAGATACACTATGAGCTGTGAGCTGAGGTTCGTTCGTTCGTCTGTCGCGCGTAACGAACCGCCATAACTCATCTGCAATTTGTAAGGAATTTGTAAATTGGAACGTATAAAATCTGAAACAGAATGTTTCAAATATTTTGTCTATTTTGATGTCATGTGTTTTTGTAGTTCAAAATCTTAATAAACATTTATACTGTGTCGTGGTATATAGGTACTGATCGACAAAGAATTTTGTACTCTATACATTGATGCTGTTCTTTTTTTTTTTCAAATCTAAATTTTTGGCCTCTTTTCAACTTATTAATGTATGATGTGTCGTTGAGCGATTTTCGGCCGATTTTTCTCTACGAATTCAAATTGAACCAAAGCCATGCCGAAACAGGTCGAAAAATCAACCAGGCATTTGGCAATGACAATGTTAATGAACGCACTGTTCGATGTTGGTTTGCGAAACTACGTTCCGTAGGTTTTAGCTCGAAGATGAGCCCCAAATTGGTCGAACTACAGTTATCCAGGACGAGGATTTGGAGACGCTAGTGGAGACTGACTCATCACAAAAGGTGCATGGAATGGCGGAAAAACTGGGCGTCAGCTCGCGTGCGATTTCTGATGGTTTAAAACGTATTGGAAAGGTAAAAAAGCTCGAAAAGTGGGTGCTCCATGGTTTGAACGATTGACAAAAATTCGAGGTCTGTTCTTCTTTGCTTTTTTGGATCAGATCGTCACGAGTGATGATCAGTGGATCCTCTATGACAACAGGAGACGTTCAGAACAGTGAATGGACACCGATGAGCCACCTAGATATTTTCCAAAACAAAAACCATGGTTACTGTATGATGGTGAGCGGCTGGTATAATTCACTAAAACATTCTGAAACCGGTCCAAACCGTTACAGCAGAGTCCTGTTGTGAGGAAATTGATGAAATGTGCAAAAAATTGCGTCATCAGTAGCCGGCACTGGTCAATAGAAGACATCCGATCCTGCTCAACGCCTGTCCGCAAGTTTCACAAATCATCTTCCGGAAATTAAGAGAAATGAGAGTCGAAGTTCTGTCTCAGCCACTATAATCCCCAGACATCTCGACAACTGACTACCATATTTTCAAACACTTCGATAACTTTCTCACCGGTAGAACCTTCTACAATCAGGACCAGGCAAAAACGAGCTTCGTCGACTTCATCGAATCACGAGCACAAAATGTGTATGCTGCTTGTGTTTCATTGGCAAAAGTGCACTGATTCAAATGTAGTTTATTTCGATTAAATAGAATAAGTAATCACTGGGATAAAACAGTTTGAAGTAGACTCATAAAAGTTATGATCTTGTTCTGTGTAACACAGGAAGGATATAACATATATCATCATATTGCGTATTATCATGAGGAATGAATACACTGGGAAATCTTGAGTACATACCGTGATAATGTTACTATTGGGGCATACTACAATAGTACCTAAACTATGATGAAATTGGGATATCCTTCGGATCTTATCTGGACATCAGCAAAACATATCCCTTGGAGAGGTTGAGTCATGCATGGGATGATGTTTTGGGATATCTGGGTATATATTATTTTCTCATACAGAGAATTAGTTTTTCAACATGATAATTGGAAAACTATTGGATAAACACGACATCGAAACAGTCTTCAAACCCACGAGGAAGATACAATAAAACCTCAGGTCGGCTAAAGACAAAAGAGACCCATTATCAGCAGCACTTGTGGAAAGGTGTATATCGGATTCACCAAACGATCCATGGGAACAATACTAAAAGAGCATAAAAGGAACTGCAGACTAGGCCAAGCGGACAACTCAGCTGTGGCAGAACACGCACTTAGTGAAGGAGACCACACAATCTTAT
>WOGO01004450.1:0-13265 GCA_015342085.1 Leptinotarsa defecta | reverse complement strand
AGATAGATAGATATCCTTTATTAGTTCTTTGTAATAAAAAACCTTTTCAGGTGTAGAACATGTCAATTACAGTAAACATTACAGAAATAGTAAAAAAATCATGAGGCAATATCATTAATATTCGTTAAGAATATAAGAATATAAATGGCCACAGATGTATAAATAACAAGGTTATCACAGTCAATATACTTAATGTAATATTGTTATATTAGATACAGAACACCAACATATACATCTATATGTAGGGTTCAAAAGAGACTAAACTACATCACAATGCAGAATGATACGACATGAAATATTCAACGCGAATAACATCAGTTCTGTCTGTATCTGTAGAGTAGGGAGGGTGAGTGTAAGCCCACGCACTTAGGCCACATGTGACCCATTGTACATCCTCCCGAAGAGTTGTCCTCCTAGGTCGTCGTCCATCCTGTCCTTTCCAGGAAGGTGGACAGGTCACTAGGAAACATCTACTTTATATCGGCAGGTGTAGGCCAAGACTCGCAGAACACACAATCTCTAATCGAGGATAACTCAGGACAATCGCATAGGACATGCCTGACAGTTTCATCTTTCTTTTCACACATCCTGTATATGTCTACCATCTCCATATGGAGGTGTTTCCTTAGTTGACAGTAGCCAGTTAGGAATCCTACTGTTAAGCGTAGGTTTTTCCTGGTCATCGCCAGATATTTCTTCGGCACCAGCTTACTAGGGTCCCCTAGGGTGATCCTGGCAAGACTGCATCCATTGATTTCATCCCATCTCTTTTTATTGAACGTGGATGTGACGTTTGACTAGTTCCGTAATTGTCGAAGTCATCAGGCCATAGGTCCAACCGCTTTCTTGGCTAAAGAGTCGGCAATGCGATCACCTTTACTCCTGTCGTGCTCTTTAAACCACCCCAGGATAATGTTATTATCTACCGAGCATTTGGCTAAATCTTGGTGGCATTAGAGTACTAGCCTTGAGGTAACACGTTGTCTGTTCAAGGCTAATAGTGCTTGTCTAGTATCGGATTAGATCCAGGTGATCACACGGGATGAGAGACCCCATGTGCGTTCCACTGTCCTCCGACATTGCTCATAAGCCACATATGCTCTTTTTGCTCTACTCTGTAGGTGAGGGTTCCATGTTAGCTTTCTGTCGAGGGTAGTACCAAGATATTTCACCTCTTCAGAGAAGTTTAGTTCGCTTTTGAAGTGGTTTTAGGCCCGATTAACTTCTTTTCCTGGTGAAAAGGACCATCTCAGTTATGTCCACTTGAAAAATATATCCAACCATATGAAGTCTCCTTTTAGAACAGATTTCAAATCTGTTAAAACTTTCCAGACAATGAAATTCCGAACAGTCATCAAGTACTTTGGAACGACTTTGTGACTTGATTGAATGTCAGAATACTGTAATATTTTTACTCAACTATTTCAATAATTTCATCGTTTGACATTTCTTCTCTTATTCTTGTTATCGTCTCATTTTCAATAAAACAGAAGATAAGAGGGTCATTATTTCGCGAGTTTGAAAGCCGTGGATTTTTGGAATTTCTTCCTGACGTTTCGCTGGCGCGAGTGGCTAGCTTAACCATCATGGCCTGCTGTCCGATGACAGCAACATCAGGAAGAAATTCCAAAAATCCACGGCTTTCAAACTCGAAAAATAATGACACTGAAAACCTCAGCTGCGAAAGTCTAAACTATTTTGTCAGAAGATTAGAGATTTTCGTGACTTCCGTAGACTACCAGGGCCGCACCTGCGCCCTTATTCCATTAACAATAGTATGAATCACCACAAGAAGCTTTTTTGGAATGATTTTGCGGTAATCAACACGGTTTTCAGTAACTTAAGGGTATATTTTTCTTTAAAGACAAAACACGAGCACTACAGAAAACCTTAAGGTGCTCTCTGATCGGGGTCTGTGCGAAGTAGCGATTCACATTGGATTAGAATCGCTGGAGGCCATTCGGAAAGCTGTTCTCAGGAAGTTCATTCCACATGAACGCTGTTGTCCAGATGAAAGAGAGTTCTTGAACAGTGAAATTCGAGGTGTACTAAGTTGAACCTCAAAACGATGAGCAGTCACAGTCCGTCGCGTATTTCTGATGTGTACCGCTCTTGGTGGAATCAAATGTGCCAAGTCACTTCCTGTGAAAGTATCTATAAAAGAGAGACAAATCTCCAACCTTTCTTCGATAATCCAGGCTATCAAGGTTGCACGTGATGTTCGCGTTTCAAATCAGGTGGATGACTCTGTTCTGGATGGAATCCAACAACTCCAGCATATGTTTGAGGACAGAGCTCCATACATGGGAACAATACTCCAGAGAAGGTCTGATCTAAGCTTTATAAAGCATCAAAAGTTGCTGAGGTGTGTACAGTTTTCTAGTTCGAAACAGTGTTCCAAACTTTTGATAAGCAGCCTTTGCAATTCCAGCGACATTATTGTGCCAAGACATATTAGTGTCTATTTTAACCCCCCAGCAAACTTATCGAAGCAGAAATTGTCTGACCCTACATATCCGGTTCGGACACATTCATCTTCTTGGAGAAAACCGATGCCTGCGTTTTTTGGCATTGAATAGAACCTGGTTACTTTCACCTCAATTCGAAATCACTTCCACATAGTCATTAAGATATGCAATCTCTTGCTGCTGTTGAAGATGTGCCTCTGTAGCTGATGTCCTGGAATCCAAATGATCACTATGTGGATTCCTTGTGAGTTTGTGACCTACAAGATGTAACCTCCAGAACGTTATATTTAAATATACTAAGATTATTGATTATACTATTGATGTTGAGTGGTAGATGATTTTTAGTAGCCCATGTAGTTACATTTTTATAAACCAATTGTGCTGTCGTCAGCAGAGCGATATATTGGATTCTTGTTTTTTTCCAATAAGTCGTTGATATACAATAGAAAGAAGGTTGGAGACAAGAGTGATAATATTCAGCATTATAACTGCTACCAGACAACCTATGGGATTTTTTTTTAATATCATACAGGTGACACACTTCCTTCCTGCAGTGATTTCACATGAATCCTAGTGCTTACCAATTGTTTTTCAATTTATTGCAGAGTAGGTCAGTATGTGGATTCCATGTAAGTTTGTGATCTACAAGATGTAACCTCCAGATCGTCATATTTAAATTTACTAAGAATATTGATTATACTATTACGGAAGCGTAGAAGGGCCAAAGATTATTTGTTTGTTTGATCCACCATAATTTCGACTTTAAAGTCGAAATTTCGACTTTTATCTCGTAATTTCGACTTTTATTTCGTAATTTCGACTTTTATCTCGAAATTTCGACTTTTATTTCGTAATTTCGACTTTTATCTCATAATTTCGACTTTTATCTCGTAATTTCCACTTTTATCTCGTAATTTCGACTTTTATCTCAAAATTTCGACACTCTTTTCAAATCACTTCGACAGTGCTTCAATCTTCTTATAGTGCTATGTTTTTTACGAAGAAATATGACAGAAACCGATTTAATTGAATATTCGAAGCCTACTCATTTTATTATTGAACCTTCGTGAACCATTCTGCTCCAGTTATCCAGGATCTCTACGATTTTTCGAAACATGGAGAGAAAACCCAAAATACTTAAGAAATGACCAATGTATCTCTTCGAAGACCATAACGACAGTATTATTTGGTTGCCATTGCAAACTGTGTTTCTATATGACGTTTAAGATACGAATGTGTAGAGTATTCTTTCAAATTGTTAATACATTTTTACTAGAAATGTCTTCAGTTGTAGTGAAAAACTGAATTTCATATAAGTTTTGATAATGAATAATTATAATGATAATTATTGATCAGATTGATTTACTATGATGAGAAAATAATATTTTGGCCAAAGTTGACTTTCTCCTACTCGTGCGGAAAGCATTTACTTTTTCGAAAACGTACTGAATAATATCAATGCATAATTATCGATCTGGAATTCATTCAAACACATAATGAATTTACTTCTCACGTTAATGTATAAATTAATTGTGGCATAAGGATCTAGGGACCTTGTATAATTATTTTTTTCATAAAAATTGAACATAATTTCCAAAAATCTTCATCACAGGCTGTCCGGGGATATGTACACTCCGACGAAAAATCTTTAAACCTGGATCCTTCGTATCCTTTCCGATAATCCTCTGAAGTAGGGAAGTACAAGTACTGGTTTTGGCGGCTTCCTTGTGGAGCTCTTCCTGTTTTCTAGCTGAAACCTGTTCTACCATCACTCTGGAGTAGCCATTCCCTTGAAGGTCTTTTTTTTGTAATTTCAGTTTTTTTGTTCAATAAAATTGTTATTTTCGGTTAATCTTCTCAATATTTTTTCAGGAATTTCAAATCAATTTATATAATATTAGACAATGGAAGTCCAAACTAATGAAATACATCACGAAACATTGCCAACCACCTTCAAACAATTGTTCATTACTTCTCCAAGTATCCATCCATAAATACTTCAAAGTTCACCTCCCTGTATGGCAGATATCCATTTAGAAAGCATGATTATCATTGCTTCGTGAATAGTAGATAATAGGTACTTCCTTTGGAAAATAGTCGCTTTTTGGTATCTCAAGTCAAAACGGAACAGTTATTCAGGAATAGTTCGTATACTTAAGATCGATTCGCTCGTAATCTTCTCCAATGATTACCAACTTGAATAATAATTAGGTTAGATTTGATTTCGAGAGAGTTCACCCCTGAGGAGTGTTTCCCTGTTGTTAAATAATTCAACAAAAGTTAGACGGAGGGCCGCTTTGAGTTATGTATGAATAATTCAGTCAGAAAGCATAAGTAATGTGACAGTTCGGTTCATCTTGCTCATGATTACTCTATGAAGGAAAAAAAATCAATACAAATAACAAATATGTAATTGATCGCTGTTTGTTCGTCTGTTTGTAAATGAACGCTCAAACACCTCAATCTATCTGGATCGGCTTTCAATCATTCTATTTGCTTTCCGCAACATTTAGTATCGGAATAATTGAAATCAATTAAGGAATTATCATTCATGTGGGTGAAACTTCGATCACCTATATTTATAGTTTGTGAAACAATTTGCTCATGAATGAAAAATTTAACATATGAGGACATTTTCCTGTTAATAGGAAATTTGGGAAAACCAAAGAAAAAGTCCCAGGAAAAACAATAGCAGTAGGTATACAACGTAAGGCTAAGTATTCTAGTAATTCTCTTTTCGAAAATAGAAATATTCATTTCGGTTCAGAAATTTAAACACCAAGTTTCGTGCCTCATAAAAGTCAACCACCTCAGCCATGAAATGTTTATAGACACCAACTGCAGTTTTTTCGATATAATATGATAGAAACAGTTTTAGGACATCGGAAATGTTTTTAAACTTGTATCCCGAAAAACGACAACCACATCTAACTATGTTCAAGTTATTGAATTAAAATCTCATCGAGTTTAGTTCGTTTGAAAAGCCAGTGAATAATTCCGGAGACAGAACCAACAATCAAAATTTGATAAATGAAATGTGTATGAGGTAAATTAGATATTGTATTATTTTCAATAAAAAGAGAACTTTGAACCAATAACAATAATTAACTGAAATGTAAAGACAAAAGTAAATCACATCAAATGCTCAAAATGCTGGCCTTGTTCATGATAACACAACTGTGCCCTTCTTTAAATATTATTCACTGCACGATTAATTTCCCTCCTCCTCAATCTTCTGAACTCTCTAGCAATGCTATGTTGAAGGTCCTCAATATTTTAATATTCCCTCTGTGTTTTGTTTATTTCTAGAACATCCCAATAATGTTTTGTAAGAAATATGAAGAAAGTTCTTACCTTCACTTAATCCGTGATTTGTCTTCTCGATTTCTGACTGATGACTTTGGGAAGGAAAGGAGAAATTAGGAAAACACCACCCAATGAATAACGGATGGAAAGCACGCTATACTGACTTTCACCTTTCACCGAAAAACTATACTGAATAACGTAAATTGTTTAAACCATATGAACCGGACCGATCGACTTCCGACAATTTTCTGCTTGCTTCTCAAATTTCCATTCGCAGGTAAAACTTCTGAGAAGCAATGTTGCCAAATAATCAAACAAAAATTTTTCATTCTAATAATAAAGACTAATGCTGCAACACTCTGACAATAAATTCTATTCTTCAATGTCCCTATAATAATGTATCACTAACACTCAAGTCTGGAGACCTTGCTGGCCAACTCACCTGGCTATTATTTACTATCCATTTATCTCCAAACCAGTCAGTCAGGTAATTAGATAATCTTTGGTAGTATGCGGTGGAGCACCACCATGTTGAAACCAGTTGTTGTTATAGTTAGCTAAAGGTAGATCATACAAATAGTCCTCGAAAATCGACATTAATAACTGGTGATAGGTTTATCAATTCAGCATGCCGTCAAATAAATGGGAACCCAAAATTCTATCTTTGTAAATTCCTGCCACATGTTACTACTAAATCGCACTTGAGTCCGAATTTCCCGGATTTACCGGAACTGCCTGGAGTTGCTCATGCTCCAAATGTGTTCGTTATTCCGGTTGAATATTCCACAATTCGTAAAAGTGATTTCATCTGTCCAAAATGCATTTTTCAGGAAAACAGGAAAATCAGGTCTTTTAGATTTCCCCGGGTTACCCCGAGTTATTGAAAGGTACACAATGTCTAACTCAGCTCATACATACGTCATTTATCAAATTTTCTTTAGTTCCCTAGTCCATTCTGTCTCCGTATTTTTCCGCGGCTTTTCAAGTGAACCAAACTCGATTATAAGTCGATGTGGTTGTCGTCTTTCGGGATACAATTTTAAATACATTTCTGGTGTCCTAACACTGTTTCTATCGTATTTGTAATGAATTTGTATCATATCTCTGTTTTCTTCATTCGTGAAAGCCATTTCTCGCCTAAAATTCAATGACTTGAACAATAACGAAATGTCATTGAGTGTAACAAATTGAAAGTCAAATTTAGAAACATCAAAGTCAAAGCCTATTATGATAAGAATTATTTTTTTAATATCTTCAATTTTTCGAAAAACAATGGTAACTTATACGTCATTGAAAAGGTAAAATCGGGTTCTATTCAAAACAAAAATAACCCAATGTAGCGCCTTTTAGAAAGAATAAAGTTGATGATGGTGACCGGAAAACGAAAGGTCGGATAGCAAATCTGAAAATACCATTATCTAGCAGGGAAAAAGTAGCAATGTGGAAGTGCAATTCAGTTTCGAATTCTTCAAAAAATAATGCCAGAAAAAAATAAAAATCATTTTCCGAACTTTCTAATTTTTCTGTATATTTTCGGATATACTCGGAATTTCAGAACTTTGTATCTTCGTATCTCTCATAGTTTCCGAGATCCCAATGGGGAGGATCGAAATTGAAACACCCTGTAGATTTCAAAAACTTTTAGGGTGTATGTTATTGTGATTTCATGTTGAGTAACTGTGAATATCTGAGTTTTTTTCAATATGTTCAATGTCATTATGAACGTCTAATACTGTTTTAGAAAATCCATTTCCAGTACAGTAAGTATTCTTTTCTCTTCAAAGACTGATCTATGCGATTCTCGATATTCTAAACTGAAAATCAGTCGTATAATTATTTTGTTATTAATGAGTACCCGGCTATATTCCATTGCTTGTCCCCATATGATAATGTTATTTATAATTAATTGGTGAATAAGCGAGAGCATAGCAAACATTGACTAGCGATGCTTTGCCAGGGTATGCTTCAGTTGATTTGTTCAGACCAAGTGAATTTTTCATCAATCATCGTGCCAAGAAATTTATAACTTCAAAATCTTCTACTTCGATAGTTTCATCGACTGAATTCAGTTCACCACGAGAAATAATTGTTCGATGTAACTATTATTTAAAAAAATCATTATATAATATTCGTGTTGGATCATAAATGTTCATTTTTCAATTCCAAATAAACCTATGTCGTAACTTCTTTCATTGATGCTTTCATTTCATCAAGCTATCGGAATTACAATGGAAAATCCAAAATTTCTCCAAGATCAGGTATATTATCCCCGTTCACTCTTTCTTTGAACAATTTTATTCCGCTGGATGCTTATTAAGCCGCTCGTTCAACAAAGACCCTGAGTTTGTATCGTGCATAGTGTTGTAGTTGACTTTCACTTACAAAACACTTTCTCAGTCACCGTTCATAGTTCAAGATGGAATTCAGATATCAGGTGAGTCAAATTGTATCAATATGTTAGTAATGCTCTCATTTGAATTAATAATATTCTACAGGGTACGTCGAAATATTCAAGTGACGTATTTCTGATATAATCTTGAGAAAAAAGTTTACATAAACTTGCGTCTGGAAGTTCGTTTCGGAGACATAGGGTGTTGAAATTGTTTCTTTTTGTTGGTTTTTCAAAATTACTTTTGTAAAAAATAAATTATTTGCACGAAAGTTGGTACCCGGATGTTTTGACGTCGGAAATCATAATTTCGTATTAATTTTCATGTATCATCTAATAGAGGACGCTGCGTCAGCTGTCATTATTCATTTCAAATTAGCATAATTCTTTCGCCACCAAACTTTTGGTACTTTTCATGAAAAACCTTATTCAAAAACCTTTTCGCTGTAGGAGCTCTGTTACGCCAGCATCGCAGAGTCGGAAATTGCATTTGGAAAATGCCAAAATTAGGTACTTTTTAGGTGTTTTTTAGGTACCGAAGTCAAAAATTAGGTGCTCTGTAACTTACACCGCAACTCAATACTCAAATTTGCGTTGCTAGCAGTATGTGATGCTAGCAAAGTAATGAAAATAATAATAAAATAATGAATGTTAAGGGAACACTATTAGGTGCTAATTAAGTGCTAAACGGTGAGGATCATAAAATTTTCTAATTAATTAACAAAAGCTTCCAATTTCGCTAAACAACAGATCTAAGAATCAGGTCTCTCGAAAACGAGGACGAATGCTCTATCAGGTATAAACTAAGCGTAGTAATAAAGTGCTAAATAGGTGCTTGCAAGAAATTAAGATAAAAACGACCGCGAATCAGTGAAAAAAAATTCGAGATACCTGATTTGGGAAAAAATTAACAATATGCAATAATGTCTTGAGATACTCGTAAACTAATACATTGACAATCAAAATAAAGTGCTAATTAAGTGCTCACTTGATAAATAATAGTAAACCTAGATTCCATAATGCCTATGTGGCGCCCTAGGAGCTAAGTGATATGCATCGGTATAGAAAATTGTAAATATCTCGAAAACAATTACCTACAGAGTTGTTGAGGAAGTGTACCTTTTTTACTTGGAGAAAGTCAAATTACATTAGATTTCGTGAAACAACTTATTTTTTGCAAAAGTTATCATTACAAAACGAACAAAAATCAATTTCAAATCCCTGCATCTCTGAAACGCACATTTCCGGACACAAGTTTATATAATTTTTTTTAATTGTCTCAGTAATACGTCACTTGAATATTTCACCATACTTATGTTGCACCCTGTATAATCAAATGTGTATAATATACACATGCATATATGTAGGAATATCATTTTTCTACACATATTTAAATTTATCATGGGATTTTATTGATAAATTAATATTTTTGCATAGATTTTTCATTCTACTTATTATTTTCATTATCGGATACATCAGGGGTTGATTGTAAAACCCAAACAATAGACTCATGGTATAAGAATGAAAATTAGAAAGATATCTAGAGAAAACTGCATCGATTGTGGTTCCATGTCTTGTGGTAGGCCCATTTCGGTTATTATTCATTTGTATTTCTGATTTATCTTGTAGAAAGTTTACCAAGGGTTGTCTACCTTCGAACGCGAAATTAACATTGAAATCTCCTGCTAAAGTTAGTGACTACGTTTGATAGATTTCTTCTACTTGAAATATAAACTAAAAAATTTCTGAGTGAAAGTAGAGTTGTGTGGAAGAAAAAGATTTTCCACTTCGAATTATCCTCCTAGCCACTATTAGATTCATTATCATTATTATAAATATTATTACAATAAATGAATCAGAGTCGATTAGATATGAACCTTTTTCCGACAACTTTCTGCTAGTCATTGTGTACCTAGTTAGTATGTACACAACTCGATTAATTACATACATAAGAACTCTTGACATAAGTTCATAAAAAAGTGGTTTTTATTGTGAAATAACCCATTAATTAAAGTATGACTTGGGAATGACTCATTGATTTGTTATTGTACACAGTTGCCAAAAAATAGTGTACGCAACACCTTCCAAAACAGTTTTTTTTTTGGACTCGCACACTTTTTTGTCTTCTCGTACAAAAAAACAGTATTTTCCGGACTTGTTACGTAAATTACTACTTTATTGGCTTCAGCCTCAATTATTGCTTAGCTTACTTCCGTTCTTCAATTATTTGTTCATCAATATAATATTTGATGTTGTGGCGACATATTCATTGCAATTGATTTCATGACCAGATACTTTATATTCTTTGCGAGTTTTTTCTGACGTAATTCGTGGACAATCGATTTGAATCCTTGATTGATCTGTGTGTGGTAGCGATAACATAATAATACCAAAACCTTAACCCAGTATCATTGTTTCGAATGAATATTATGACAATACTGTAATGTTTCAGGCAGCAGAACCTACAGAACCAACCAATTCTTTTCAAATTGAAACTTTTGGTTTATCTGTTTAAATCTGCACCAGGTTCGATAGTTTGAAACAGCTACAAGTCCATAGATTTCGAAATATTGCTAAACAAATCACTAGAGTATGTATTAGAATTTGAGGAATTTCGAGACCATATGTTGAAGGTATTTATTTTGAGTTATCATCATAGCGTTTGCAGTAAATTTCTGAAAATTACAGAATTAATTTCATTTTGATTGTATGAGCTTGTTGTTAATGAAAAATATATGTATATATTATATTTTTTCCAAAGTATACGATAGTATACTCTGTATACGATAAATAAAATCTACTCAAGGATCATTCGATTTGAAAAATTATAATTACCTGTCATGAACATTGATATTGAAATCATTCGACCTGAGCACCAAATTACTGTAACGCTGTAATGAAATGTTTCGAAAATCTTTTCCAGAAAAATCTATAGAAATATGGAAATATTATATTTTTTTTTCTAAAAATCCGAGCTTCAAAAAAAGTGGAAGGTAATTGAAACATGTGAAAGGGTACGATTGCCTCTGTCGTAGCTATCTCTTCATCAGAGAATACTTTCTATGGAAATGTCAATGAAGAAGAGCCTGTGTACTTCGAACGAACGAATGGTTGTTTCTCTTACATGTGAGCAAAGGTATGATTCAGTAATTCAGTATTATTGGATAATGATTTAGAGTAATCACATGGCAGTGCGATATGCAGCCACAAATGTCAATTGAAAGTGATGATATTTCGCGAACCTCCTATATAAGTAACCCTAGAACTATAATGATGGAAGAAAAAACTGATTCTGCGAATGTAACGCAACCTTATTCGAAAAAAACCCCAAATATAAAATCAAATTCTTCGTAAATAAAATCTCACAAGATGTGCAAAATTCCTGAATACCACAAATTGTTGACTTATTTTCAGTTCGTCTGTTATCACACTTGCACGAGTTTTTTCTTGGTGTGGATTAGTGGATTTATTCATTATTCAGATTATCCCAGGTTGAAAAACAGAAAACATTGATCACTTCACAAGAAATATTTTGAGAGGACTCATTTTATTGAATTCTTTAGATGCAAGAAGAGGAGACCAGGGTTGGAAGTCACATTTTGTGTCTTTTGCGTTTTTAGTGTCCTTTTCTATAAATTATCAATGATATTTTCTTATCAATAGATAGTGTTTCTATACTCGTTTGAAAAATATATTCTTTTTCTCTCCAACATCATCCATAGATGAAATTTGACAATTCTCGTGGAAAAAAAAAGTGTGACAGTATCTGTGTGACAGTATAAAAAACATTCAAATGAATATTTTCGTCGAATGTGGAATAATATACGTAATCAATTATATCCAAAAAGAGAAAGAAGTGTTTCATTTATAGGAAAAAACACATTTGCTCCAAATAAATAACTTCCTTCTGGCAACTAAAATAACATAAATATCGATCAGGCCGCAACGCTTGTAAACTAAAAATACCCATCCTAGCGAAATTATTTTATATTATATTTTTTTGTTTCAGATTTATGTCCTCGTAGTCATGATCCTGTATGTAACCGTTACTTTGGCAAAACCTTTAGCATCTACAGACCGACCTTCCATTTCCGACGATGCCTTGGAAAGCACATTGAAAGACAAACGATATCTCCTGAGGCAGTTGAAATGTGCTATAGGAGAAGCCCCCTGTGATCCTGTGGGTAGGCGCCTGAAAAGTGAGTAATCATAAATTCATGTGATGCAATAGATGGGTGAAGTCCTTACCGGCTGATATTCATCAAGGTTTCTTGAATGAAAATTACAAGAAAAAAGACGATATAGAGAAATGAGTTTAGTAGTCAATAAATACAGTCCAACTGGAGATACGTACTGACTGATAAATAGAGGGGCAACTTCCTTATTTCAAATGGAACACCCTGTATTTCATTACATTTTTGAATTTCTCAGCACATTTTAGGCCCACTTTGTATAACAAGACATATACCCAAATTTGTTAGTTTTCGGGATATTAACTGCCGTGATTTCGGATCTTTTTCATCTGTCATCAACAAAAAAAAACACTCGTAAACAATGAGGACATCGAAATTGTAGTTACGGCCTACTTCACAGCCTATCCAGAAAATTCTTTGAGAAACACAGAAAAGTCACTCAGAATTTCATGTTCGTCAATAAACCGGTTTTTGTTTAAACATAAGTGGCGTCCCTTTATATATCACCAGGTTCAAAATCTGAAACCTCAAGACTTACCTGTACGAGTGGAATTCTGCGAATATAGGAGGACCCTGAGTTCATGAAGAACATGATATGGACAGATGAAGCCAAATCTGCCAAAAATGGTATGTACAACCGCCATAATGGTCATTTTTGGGCAGCAGAAAATCCAAAGCTCGTTCGCCACCGCAACTTCCAGGATTCATGGAGTTTTAATGTTTTTTGCGCTATAAAGGAAGACCAAATTTCATGTTTATATCTTTATGAAGAGAATTTGAATAGCGATAGATATTCGCATATAATTAGGAATGTGGTTGGTGAAACCATAAGGCATGTTTGTGAACAATACCGTTTCAAGTTATGGTATCAGATGGATGCACATAGTACTGATACCATTGATGGGTTGT
>WOGO01004449.1:0-13265 GCA_015342085.1 Leptinotarsa defecta | reverse complement strand
TTACGAAGTAGCTCACTGCGTTCGCCAGGCGCACGAAAAGTGCAGGAACTATGACTAATGCATTTAAAGCTACTGGAGTAGCTCCTTATATTCTGGACATACTTATTGATGCAGACTTCTTAGGTAGTTTTGTTACAGATCGGCCATTGAAGGCAGCAGCAACTAATGCCAGCTCACTACCGTCCACAAGTTCCAACGGTCTAAATTACTTGAATGGATCCTCTACCCAGAATAATCATTCGCTGCAGAATTTAGATCAACCAACTAATAGTGTTCAAAAAATTGATTCAACATTTAAATCCCCTGAATAAACTCGAGGCTTTCCTAAAGCAAAACCAAGAACTCAGTTGACTGCTAGGAGGAAGGGTAAATGCATGATAGCGACAGACACCCCAGAGAAGGAAGAAATAGAGAAAAGAGTCAAAGAAAGAGAAGATTCCGTGGAGAAAAATAAAACTATTTTTTAGTAGCACTAGAGAGTTCCTCTTCATCAGAGTCAGAAGTGTCTTTGGTGCTTGAAGATAGTGACAGTAGCAAATAATTTGAAAAAAATCTCCCCAACAAAGAAATTCTTCAATTTGGAAAATTGTCAAAATCTCCAAATACGAATAAATATCTTCTCGTTGAACTTGATATCAATGGTGCTAAGGTTTATTACATTGCTCAAGTTTTGGAAGAAGAAAACTCACAGGGCGAAGTCCGTCATGATAGTGATTGAACTCGTGCCCCTCTGTCGAAAGATAGTTCTCAAATGTTGACTTGGTCTTATCAGTCGAAAAACTTCTTCTATGATCTTTTATTCTTTTGGAAAAGGTTTTTCCGGTTTGTCTTCTATAACATTCCGGAAAAGAATCACAAGTCAACTGTATATTCCCGATCTATCAGAGACTGACGTTTCAATCTTTATAGTTTTTAATGAATTGACTCAGATTATTATTTGTTCTGTAGGCTACGTTCAATTCTTCGTTTTTGAATTTTGAAAAGAAATGAGCGATTTCATTAGTAGGATCGCCAAAGTAACTTAGAGTTACATAATGTTCAGTATCATTCTTTGAGACTGGATAAACCTGGTAGATGTCTCATTTCTCAAAATTTTTAGAAAGAATTGAGTCAATAATATCCACCTCGTAATCTTTGCTAACAGCCATATATTTTATGAAAATCAGTTCTCTTTGAAACTTTCTATCTGAGAGTCGAATATTCAATAGTCTGAATCATACTATGAAAGCTGCTACTTTAGTTGATATGTATGTTGAGATGAATAGTGTATAATGATATCCGTGTAAGATGGATGGCTTGTGTAGAATTCCAAAATCATGTCCATTATTAATTCTAGTGATGGTCAAGTCTAGAAAATTTATATATTTATTCACTTTCATATCAGTTGTGAATTTGGATGAAATTAACAAATTCGATAAACTTACCCAGCTGCTTGTATATTTCGAATACGTTATAAAGGATTTTCATTTATAGTACATTCGGTATTGTGTGAGAGTGAAAGAATTTCAAGAATACAAAAATGTCGGTACTTCAAAGAAAGAAACATAGTCGTTTTAAGCAAGTGGTACTGCAATTCATCCACAAAGTCACTGAGATATTTATACCCACTATGCCCCTTGAAGGCACCACTAAGAAGCTCTTGAAATAGCCACTTGCAACAAATAACTTCAAAAGAGGCGGCCAACGCTGTTTATCATATTGCGTTGAATAAGGTATTATCAGGCGTCGGACTGCGGATATTAATATACATTTTCCAATGATATATTCTGTTTGATGCGAAGATAATTGAACTACTGTGAAAACTAATTTTGTTTAAATATTTTATTTTGAGAAGGACAATTCATGTTTGAGATAGTTTTTTACCTAGGAATGTCACCTTCTACAGAACTATAAAATAATCAGGTTATTAAATTTTACCTATTTAACATATTCAAATCGAAACATTATAATTTGTAGTTATAATTAATTTTTTGATGAATATCAATTCGATGTTATTATTATTGACACTGATAATATCAAATTGATCGTAGGTAATGAAGATGGATAAAGTATTCGAAACGTCACCAGATGAGTATACAAATAGGTTTCTGCGGTTAGAAATTTGAATATTTGAATATCGGGTTGAAACGCGCTCAAAATTTTGCATTGTTCGACGTTTCGGCTTCGTCTTTGAAGCCATTTTCAAGAAGTAGAAAAGTGTGACTGCACTGAGAGACACACTTGAGGGTTTTGATGTTCTGGTCTTACCAAACCTTCGAGACGGTATGACCCTCATTGACCCATGTTTCATCCAAATGAAAAATTGATTTACCTTGTGTTCTGACTTTCTTTATTTCTCTTAAATAGTTTCTCCTCCATTCTATAACCTCTGCTTTTTCCATCAACATGCTCTTTCTATCTTGCTTTCCAAAAGTGAAGTTCAGCCCTGGTAATATCTTCCATAACCTAATTTTTTGTTTTAAATGTAAGAAGAGGGTACTGCTCTCCTGGTAACACTTACTATTTCTAACTGAACACTTTCTGCCAGTAAATACTTTCGGCTCCAAAAAACTGTTTTAGCCTTGAGTTCCTTAAGAATTCTAAAAATGCGCGAGTATGACACTGGTCATACTCGTGCATTTTTGCATTACTTCCTCATTACTTTTCATTTCGAGCGGATATTGAATTCTTAAAGAATTATAAACATTCATAACAATTGTTTTTTCATTAATATTTGATGCTCTCAGTTCTGGACGCTTCACGGCTCCCGACAACTAGCTTCCATGTTGTAGAGCTTTCTATTCAACGCGCTCTCGAAGTAAACTGAAGAATATCACTGGAACTGAGACTGAGACTAAGACTAAAACATAGACTAACCTCTCCGCGGGTTGGACTACCTATCGGGCGCGTTCCCAGGTAGCGGATAGGGGAATGGCCAGAGGACTGGTGGAGGCCCTGTCAGGGAAGCCAATGTGGTCTTACGGACGGGGTCGCCGGACTCCTGGTCAGTGGCGGAGAAAAGTAGGGTGAGAGGAACTGAAACTCACCAAAAGCATTTGCAAAATATACCACCGTGGACCAGCCTACCCAAGTTGAGGTGTAAGGAATCGTGCCGTAGTTGCCTCCACGGAGGCAACCATAAGAAGGTTGAAGAAACCACGCAACGACAGTAATGTCGCTGCACCTTTCAAAACCTTCGCGGAGGCCACCGTGAGACACCTCAAGGTTGCTAAAGAGAGTGTGTGTTCGGCGAGTTTTGGTCTACACCTGTCAATATAAAGGAGATGTCTCCTAGTGACTTGTTCACCTTTCTGGAAAGGACAGGATGACCTAGGAGAACAACTCCTCGGGAGGATGTACAATGTACAAATGCTGTGAGTCCACACTCACCCTCCCTACTCTACAGATACAGATAGGTTGTGCCCAATAAAAATCGGTGGTACTTATGTTTTTCAATATTTTTTATTTCGAACAGTGAAAAAAATTTTTTTTTCATATCTTTATAAAAATTTGGTAAGTACTAAGAAAGTGAAGCTTCAGAAACATTACTTTTTATAGGACCACCAACCTTATATCTGGTCTCATTTTCTTCAAGATTTATCGACAGTGAAAACTACTGGTACTAGCGGCATGTGTCAATACTACTCCTGATGGCCCAAGTATGATGAAAATTATATTTTATATACATACTAGCGACCCGCCCCGGCTCCACAAAGGTGCAATGCTGATACTAAATATACATATGAACGCGAGCGATCGCTGCTAATAAATAATTGCTATAGGGCGAAGCGCTATTTATAGGCACGCACCGTCGGCTCCCTGGCCCGTACCTCCGGCACCTCGGCCAGTATCGCCGCAACCGGTATGTCCCCGCATTTTAAGTCTGTAATATCTTCGAAAATATTCATTCAAATTACATGCTGTGAAGGGTCATATTGATCTATATTAAGTGCACAATGAATTCAAGGTACTAAACTGAATAAGGATTAATGCTATATTGCTCAAAATCGCTTCGTGAATAAGCAATTATTTCTCGAGGATACAGGTTATCCCTGTACAATAGTGTAGTACATTTTTTCAACTATCTCGTAGAGTTCAGCCAGCGTTTGCAGTCTAAGCGCAAAAAAGGTATTCATTCACGACTAAAATTATCAGAGTTTCTCTAATAGAATATGCATGTTATATATATTAAACCTTACTCTTGAATCACAAAAAACCCGCATTAAAATCGGTTGCGTAGTTTGGAAGATCTAAGCATACATAAGGACAGACAGCGGGAAGCGACTTTGTTTTATACTATGTAGTGATTTTACTTGTCTTTACACTATTTTTGGAATTGCCTGCCTTGAACATGGTTTAATTAACAACCAAGTTGTAGGTATGTCTACTCGTATGTTGTCAACTCAACGGCTTTAGCTTTATTCAACTGTATTTTATGTTGAATCGCAATCTTGTCCTCATGAGACACTATTTGGAAAATTCCAGTATTTCATTAGAATCACGTTGTGTTACTTTGGGTCTCAAGTGTCGTGGCAGACGTTATTTGAAGCAACCCCACGTCACGTTTACTTTGATTAATTTATGGATACTTTCAGATTAAGATATACTATCTTAAGGTGTATCGGAACGAAATTGATATAAAGGCTTAACTTCAACCTTCTATAACAGGTTTTATCTGAATAACTTCAATAAAAAAAACGTTGTTATGAATTCACAGTTTTATAAAATTTTTATCCTAGCCAGACGAGTGGCTCATTCTAAAAGAAAAATACCTTCCATTAATTATCTCATTTTATCACAATAAAATTTAAACAGGAACCTCTGGTGTAGAGTAAATCCAAAAAGGAGCAATTTTTCCAATCACCAGAAATGTAATAGGTACTCTTCTCGACGCGCCTTTCACAAAACCAAGTTGGCATCTTCAGGAGACGAAGAAAACTCATTCCGTCAGCTTTTAAAATGCAAATTTAATAATAATATGGAAAATGAGTTGTTTTTTATGTACCAAAATATGGTATAACATCAGGGAATTTTTCTTTGATAGGTGTTTTCTATAATCTTCCACAATCTATAGAATAGAAATAAGGATAATATGAAAGGGTAAACTTTTAAAGCTGTCTGGATCTCTCCACAAAAAGTTACTGTTCAATATTGTTACGTTTCCCCCTGGGTTCCACAAAAACTGACTACACTGTACAGTTAAACTCAAATTTATTCCACTGACAATACAACACAAATACTATCTATCGCCTTAATAGATCACTTCGTACCGCACTTTCACCTAGACTTGCTCCATCTGCCTGTTGGTATTGTTTATATATCGTAATAGAAATCTCTGGAAGCCGTCTGGGTGATTGATGACTGACTTGTTTATTTTGTGGAAATTCATGATCACTTTAATGAAATGAATAAAAACACCGATAGGAAGCCGATAGGAAAGTTTCTCGAAGCGACTCGACATCTATAACGATCGAGAAGCGCAAGTCGAGTTGAGGGCGACTTTGGCCAAGTCACAGTTGATTATTTTTTTCAAAGGACAATGTACAACAATATAGACTGATTTGAAATTCTATTTGTAATGTTCCATTCACAATATTTTATTACAACAATGGGGAATGTTCCTCCTGGCGATAATCAAGTAGTGTTCATAAAAGTGCTCTAAAACAACGCATTTTAAACTTATCATTTCAACCTTTTTGTTTAAAAAATTATTTAAATACCTAAAAAAGAGGAATGAAATAATGCATTCAACATTTGAAGGGATTCATTTTTATCTCACCATTTGGCAACATCGGTTAAATCTAATAAAGTACAATGAATCTGTTACCTGGATGAGACAAACAAAGATGACATATTTCAAGGCGTGCTGTTCTGTTTACTAATGTTCCGAGTTCCGAGACATTCTGTGACATATTACATTTTGTGCACCTAACCTATCTTCCACTAAAAAAACTATTGTTTATGTGGCTTGTGGAGGTGGTATTGAACTGTAATTTATATTTTGCCTTAATTGTTGATTTAAAAAGATAATTTTCCTTTTTTAAAGTAGAATATCTAGGTACGTATAAATTATTTCAACTTGATAAAGGCGATGTTGCTAATATGTGAATTAGAAACAAATCCCTTTGAAAATTGAAACCCAACATTTGAAACATCAATTTGAATACTTTTCGAAGTGAATTTGAAAAACTCATGAATTAAACTCAACTTTATTTTGTTTAAACTAGCATTTGCTGTAATAACCCAAATTGAGGAGCATTCTCCATTGCAAAGGCTGCTTCTCAGAAGGTAAGTGGTGTGGATCAAATTACACGAAAAATGATTTGGGTCTATCAAATATTTTTCCATTCAGTAGAACCCTATGCAAGAAATGGTTAGGTACTCGAAAATTGGCGAAGAATCCAAAAATTTCAAATGTAAAATTAAAACCGATATAGAAATTTTGATTTCATTCAGGAACAAGTAAATTTTTGGAGCAATGGCATTTTTATCGGTTTCCTGAATATATGGAGTCACTAATACGAACGTCAAAATAATATGGTCTCGGAAAAAAATCTTGTCATTATAGGATATGTATATTTCCTGCAATTCATGCTAATTTATGAAAAGTTAGTCAGTTCTGTTATGTTAGCAATGATGGTAGTTCTGTTATGTTAGCAATGAGGTATATATGAGGTATGTTAAAGAGTCAAATCGAATCGAATCAAATCAGTTTATTTCTTTAAGACAACATACAGTTGTATAAGAAAGAGTAATGGTTACAACCGCATGGTATTACGGTGGGGATTTAAATAAAGGAATGTACGAAAGGAAAATAACAGTACATTAAAGATTATATAACACTACGAAAAATATGTTCAAATAATAAATATGCATAAACATAGTACACAGAATATTGATTTACATAAAAATACATATTCGCATTAAATAAAAGTTCAAGTTAAAAATAATCATTTAAAGAGTATAGACATTTCTAAACCAGGTATCCTTTGAGTTTTTTTATGTTCAATATTTTCATGTTTCAAGCTTTTGATAGAGGACGGTTGTTTTGTTGAAAATATATGCGCCGATTCGAGCTGGAAATCTATAGGAAATATTGCGTTTAGAGAGTGGTAATCATAAATTATCCTTACGACGTGTGATGTTTTCGTGGAAATCTTCATTTATGAGAAACGAATTTTTGAACACATAAATATAGACTTCAAATACGTACGGGCCTGTACAGGTCAGAATTTCAAATCTTTTGAAAATTTCTCGACAAGAATAGTCTTTTTTCACACCAGCAATACACCTAATGATTTTTTCTGTGATACGAGGACAGTGTAGAGTCCCCCCATAGGCAAATACCATACCTATATCGACTTTCCACTTGGGCGTAATATAAATTTATTAATTGTTGCTGTGTCAAAAAAACTTTGAGATTTCAGAACATATAATGGAGAGATGAAAGTTTGCTGTTATTTATAGGCAGATGTGTGTTATTTAAAATTATGTCTATATCTACCAATTCTCTCTAATGGCTACTGAATTTCACAAGGTTGGCATAGAGCAGTTTCACAGGTTTCTTTCAGTTCTATTTGATTTTTGTTGGAAATCAGTAAAGAAGTGTTGTCTGCATAAATATTCATTTCAATATCCGGAAAGGAAGATGCGATTTCATTATGTACAAAATAAAAATAACTGGGCCCAAACTAGATCCTTGTGGAACACCTATATTAATATCGGTATTGGCAGATGTAACACGAGAACTACATCTAATAAATGATTGCAACCATTCCAGACAAACACCTCTAATACCATAGTTATACAACTTTGATAAAAGAATATCGTGGTCCATACAGTCGAAAGCTCGACTCAGGTCACAGAAAATGTGAGTAAGGCGAATGTTCAAATTTCCGGGCTACGGACTCTTTTAGCGATTTTTCAATTTTTTTTATTGTGTACACTCTTCTTGGACATATGTTTACAGTTTTAATTATTTACTATATCTAGTTTGTTGGTGAATGGCATAAAAGTTAGAGGAGTTTTGCATGTTCGACGATTTTCTGCTATCGAAAAAAATGGATCAACCAATATGTATCAAATTTTGTGAAAGAAATGAAAATTATTAGGTACTCAAACACATTTGAAATGTTGACAGTGGAATACAATGACAGTATTTGGTGGCAGACAAATGTTTACAAGTGGTACAAGCTTTTCACAAAAGGTCGAGAAGTTGTGAATGACGATGCTCGCTCTGGTCGTCCCAGCACGGCAGCAGCCGATAAAAATGTTGATAAGGTTCAGAAAATTGTTATGGAGAATCATCGAAGATGTTGGAATATCGGTTGCCTCGTGCCGTGCAATTTATTAGAAAATGCTGGGCATGAAGGGAGTGGAAGCGAAGTTCGTTCCAACATTTCTGAAATTTGACAAAAAAAATTGTCGCATAAGCGTCGCTCATTAATTATTGAATGACGTCAACGGCGATCCAGATTTGCTTGAATTGGTCATAACTGGTGACCCAAAATCTTTCGTTCTGAAGATTCATGCACATCTCATAAATAATATGGAGAAATAGTAGCTCGTTAATTCTCCTCTTCAACTTATACAGGAGCATTCCCTACAATGTTGGCAAGAGCAGAATCCATATCAGTTTGGCTTAAATAAAATTATATATCCTTCGGAAAGAGAAAAAAGGATCAATAACCCTAGAATAACTATCGGTCTAGTAACAATAAGTGTGGCGATAAAGTGTATTTCGAAAAACCATTTTTTGAAAAAAGTAAGTATACCGGATATTCATCCTGCTTCTTTTCATTCTGGACTGAATGGTATCACCAATTCATGAACAATTTTTGAGTAAGATATCTTTTAGGATACCAGTCCAATTTCCACATTCATTATTTTTAAATTTCATATTTTCAAATGATATTTCGAAACATTCATCTCTTCGAATGTACCTACTCAGTAGGTTTTGATGAATTCCTGCTCAAAAATAATTACTTTCCTAGCTGAAACTACGCTGGACAATGAATTATATATTGATTATCAGCATGGATCTGCTGCTAGATGAACGAATGTCCAACGTGGTATTAGCCAAAAAAGTAGTGCTTTTTCCGCAGGCATTCACCGACTCGTATTGTAAGTATGTTAGGAGATATGGATGTTTAGAAATTTCATTTGGAAACATCTTATACGCATGTAACTGTGTAGGTTTTGCAATGATTCCGGTTAGAGTTCTTCAACTCTCAACATTTCCATGTTGTGAAAAAAATTGGTGAATCAAGTACTTTTATGAAATTCTATCAAACTCTATAATTGAACACTCTCTATTGAACAAGTTTCCCGTCCTCCTCCTTTCGCAAACTACTAATATGTTAATCCAATCAAGGAGTTTATGCTCGAAAACTTTTTGATATAGGAATGAATGCATCGACTTGGTATCAGAAATCAAAGGAAATCGCTCGTCTATCAAATGCATCGCCCGGGATACTTTATAACATCGAGAGTCGACTTGAAGTTTTCCCCAAACTAAGGAAAGTGCTCGGCGGAAACTAATCCAGAAATGCAATAGTTAAAGTTTGAAAGTTGGCATTCACGGGAATTAGAAACCCGTCCAGATGATTATAGGTTTAATTGCATCTGTAAGGGAACAGACAACAGCCATTGTGAAGCAGAGTTGGCGCGCGGGAATTACGGATAATAGGCCTGGCTGAGGGCGAACCTCGGGGATTCGTCCAGACAAGGAAGTTGGCTTTGGTTGGCATACAGCGGAATATATTCCTTTCTATTTAGCAAGAACAAATGGATTCGTAGCCATTAAATTCCCCGCTAACTCATTCTTTTGTGTATCCAATCCGCTATTAAATCATCGGAAACAAGAAACGTAACAATGAACGTGACGCTTTTAGAAAGATATTCGATCTTAGAATAGAAATCGTTCAGTGGGTCAACATGAACGTACCTCAAGGCATAATTCGTCAACTTGAAAATGATGAATATTGAAATTTGGTTAGTAATTTTTCAGGTGATATCGCAAAAGTAAAATTCTGCCAGACACCCTGACCTGATTTGATCCACAGCTAGGAGGATACAAAGTACACGCACTGCTGTTCCGACAGTCCGAGTATCTTCATATGATGATTCAAATGACAGTGGCCTATAAGTTGGCTTGTTGGACAGGGTGGATCGTACCCGATATTGATACCATACTTCCAAGGATGTATAAAATGTCTTGAAATGGGCCAATTCTGGTAGATAGTGCCAGTAGCCTGGAGAAGTTTTTCTTGTCTAAAGCGATGCCTGTGACAGGTTCTGGTTCGAGGAAACCGCTTGCAGTACCCTCACTCACAAGGGAGCTAGCAGCTTCAATACTTTCTGGGCCAGTTCAGCCAAGAGTCAAGACCAGATTCAATTTGTTGTCTTCATATTGGGGAAATTTTTTTCCTGCAGTTCACTACCAACTTGGACGTTGCTCGATGGAAGTCAAGTGCTTTCAAAGCTGCTTAGCTGTATAAATATGGTTGTTACTAATCTCTCCATACATTAATCAATGGCGTAAATTCTAATTTGGAATGAAATCGCAAAGATCCCGAAGCAGATTTGATATTTCTCTCATAGGTCTGCGACCTATGTCCTTCCGCATAATACAATCCTCCCCACTTGGGGTTAGCTATTGCAAGAACGGAATTATAAGTAAACGAACAAAGAGGAATGGTGATTTTTCATCCACTCAGTATTTCACTATACAATAGCTTCCTCAGAGGTGTTCATAATATGAACTGTATCAAATTCAAACTGAAAAACTTTTAAAGGAAGAAAGCAACAATTATCATTATCGACAAGAACGTTCTACAAAGATGTGTAATGGAAACGAACTAAACAAAAATTCAATCGAAATAACTGATTTCAAATATGAACATTTGATTACAAGTAACTTACTTTCCGTCATTCAGTTTGTGCTTATCAAATCTATTCCAGGTGGCAGATATTGGTATATCCACCAGTGAATCTGAGGAAATCATTCTTGATGTACTCGTATTGCTGTTTCCGATGAGTTATTATTATAAGCCTCTTATTGTCATGTCGCTCATCTTCCTCAAGTTGTAATGGTTCTATGCTGGGTCTCTGTTTATTCAGTATTATCTATTTTTATTGCTGATAGAATTCCTCTTCATTCTTGATAACAGGTGTAACTGAAACCTCTGGCGTAGAATAAATTCAAAACAAGCATTTTCCCCAATCGCCAGAAATGCAATACTCTTCTTGGCAGAGCTGGCATATTCAGAAAATTGAGAGGTTGTTGCCACGTCATATATTTCTTTGTGTCAGGCTGTGACGTATTGAATGTAAGTTGGCGGATTCAGCTTTCACTATTGAGGAGATATTCTGATCAAATTGCTATATTTGTAGCGCAACTGTACCTACTGAAAGAAGTAATTTTATTGCCGAAGAAATTAAAAAAGTTGTACCAAAATTATATTTCAATATGAACCTGAATCTGCCAATACGTTCAGGTGCATGGCTAGAACCTGACTGATAATAAAAGTCCTGTTTTAGAAAAAGGACTTCATCAGAGCATTCAGTCTGACTCTTCACCGAGTGCTCAATATATCGCACCCTTTCACCTATTCCGGCTTTTTCATCTGCTTCATAGATTGCCGTGAAATATACGTATTGAAATTCCCAAGAATTCAACAATATCCACATTCAGCCCGCACGAAGCATAACATTTGTGCGTTGACTCCGAGATAGGAGTTATCACTACCGGAAGGAGTCCCTTCCTACCGACTCTCGGCGGAAGTACGAAGCGAGAGACGCCGAGCCATGATTCAGTTGTCGTTGTAGAGCAATCAGCTGTTCATCCCAGGGGTCACATTATGCCCCACACCTCGCCAGCTATCGTTCATAGTCGAGAACAGCTCGTCAGATCTTTCGGACTCCTTATGGCACGGCGGATCGTCTCAGGAGATTTTCAACTGACGTAATTCCCGCTTCTCCCGTAGGAGTCCGCATGATTGCCAGGAGATGCCACATGAATACAACGTCGAGCGCACTTATGCCCATTGTCATGTAAAAGAAGTGACGCCGGCCGAATATACACACGCTTAAGTTTGTTTGCAAAGTGGCGCAACGAAAGAACTGAATACCAATTTGTAGGATGATGGCGTATATGGAAGTTCTTGTCAAAATATACGGTATGCGTCCCAGTCAAAAATATTCAAAGTGATTGTCATATATGAATCATGGAACTGGCATATGAATCACTGACATTTTTCTACGCATTCGCATTCCACCAGAGATACTCGTAACTAAGCCGCCAAGGAATTGTCACCAAGAGCACAAGAATCGGTAGATCAGACATCTTTCACCCATGAAGAAATATAATACCCATAACACTGAAACAAATTAATTCAAAATATCTGTTGAAGTATAGAAAATAAAAACTTGGATCATATTAACTCAAATAAATCAACTCAAAATATCTGTTCTCGACCGGATATTTTCCTAGGGAGAATTTATCTAGTTAAAGTTGGTATGATTCTGCAACGATACATGGCTGACGGACTGTGAATAGTCATGATACTCCCTAGGTGGCTCAGGGAGTTATTAACACCACCTATCCAGGACACGAGGCTAATGACCAATGTAGTTGATTCCCACATAACACCAAGAAAAAATGAAATCTGTTTAAAAAGATAGTGAAAACTTGGTTCATGTCTTATGAGTCACATTTTGTTTCATAACGTTGTTGAATCACAATTCTGTTATCGTGAGACTTCAAGACATAACCTTGGTCTTCGCAGTCAACGCATGTAAAATTGACAATGTCTGCCGCAGAAGCAGATGAAAGTTGCCTTCTATTTTCACCAGAGAATGAGCAGAAAAATCAACTTCCGACGATCATTTCTAAATTCCAAAATTAGACAAAGATCCACCAAGATATCAATTTTAACGAAATTCGATCTTGAAGCCGACTAATAATAGAGCATCATGTCACTTTGCAACCTTCCATTGGTTACTAGTAGTGTTCGGGGCCCATAATTATATTGTTGTGGCAGGTATCCGGTCTGCCTGAACGGGTACCTGAGTTATTCTCAGGTATCTTGCGTGACAACAATATCCTCCATGTTTGTGGTAGTCTCTGCAAATCATCCCACTTGTTAAGGCAGTTGGGACGTTTTTCAATTTCAATTGCTTCCCGAATTATCCTGGCCTGAAGATTTGCAAACAACTAGTTCATGCTCATAGGCTCTGTTGGAAATTCTTCTATTGGTCTGGCCGATGTAAGTTCTGGGGCAGTT
>WOGO01004447.1:0-12822 GCA_015342085.1 Leptinotarsa defecta | reverse complement strand
CATCTGTGCGGCTAAGATTTCTGCCTTAGTGCGGCAAGCCGGTATGATTTTAAGATTCGAGAGTAGAGAGGACATCATTCCACCAAGGACTATAATAATCATTATAATAATTATTATTATTATCATTTCCTATTTTATTTTTTTTTCATATTTACTCGCCTTTTAAACCTTCCCTGGGTTCCCACAAATAATTCAAAACCAAAATTTAGCCAAATCTGTCAAGCCGTTCTCGAGTTTTAGCGACACCCATCGTCATGATGACGTTGAAAAACAATGGAATGCTAGAAATATGTATGCATGGAAAATTTATTGATTATACTTTCAAACAAACATAATAATAGTATTGTTGATATAGAGAATTGTAGATGAATAAAATGACGAATGTACTTTTTTGATTATACTAATCACCAAATACGGAATAAAAAATTTATCAATTGAAATGAATCAACTGTTTGTTCGAACAATTAATGTTGTTATTCAAATCGCAAGTATGATCTATGTAACAATAGGTAAATTTTGTTGTTATTTGTAATACTATTAAATACTCGTATACTAAACAAACCGAAAGCATTGAAAACAGGAGACAAACATATTTTCATACCTGCCCTTTTCTTCACAAATTAATTTCGGTTCGAATCAAGAACTCCAGGGCGGTCATGGGTATTATCCTCAATTAATTATAAAGACTGTGATTTGAAGTGAACACGATCAAAAGCAGCGTGAAATCTTCCACTGGAATTAATGATGTGGGCGGATATATTTCACTCAATTCCCTCTTGAATTGATGCTGTTTCAAATAAATAAGGAATACGTAGTGTCACCTGTGTTTTGATTGTTTCGTAGAAACGAATTATACCTGAACAACAACTTTCTTTTCCAAAAAATTATCTCTCCTAAAAATATACCATTTCAATTTAAATGAGATTCCTATGGCTGGAATTCAATCAAATGAGGGAATGAATGTCATTTACATACTGTCGTCGATGACATGGGTAGATTCAACCCATTCCGTGACAAATAAGTTGTAATTGTGATCGAATTAGGTGTTTTTTCTATTGAAGAGTAGGATAGCCGATAAGGCTCTTCAGTAGCAAATACGAAGAAGTGAAATTTCACTTCTTTCATTGATTATATTGTGTAAAAATCCTGTGAATAATATCTGATTCGATCCAATACGAATGTTTGGAATACAAACGGAATAGAGAAAAGTGTTTTTTGTATAATTCAGCTTTCATATAAAAGCATTTGTTTCGAAAGTATTTACTTTCGTGTAATTCAATTTGTTTTGGGTCTGAAAGTTACTTCTTCGCATGGTCTACATATCTTTGTATATAGAGTTAATTTTTTGAAATTGATTGCTTTCTTTCTTTCTTCGGAAGATTCTCATATTTTTTGTACCAAGATGGAGAATTAGAAGGTAGAAAACTTTATTTCCCAAAAAGTATTATCTCCTAAAAATATACATTTTCAATTTATGTATATTGTTATCATATGTATTGAGGATGGAAACGAAAAACCGAAGGCAAGGTAAAATTTATTCGAAATTTGACTCTCTTATATGCAACTCACTTTCCTAAATAATTGATAACCATTTTGAAAAAATCATCTACTCTGAAGTTAATCAATGAAAACTAAAATATACTATAAACATGTTTATTCTAAGAATCAGTAGAAATGTATGCGGGTGAAACTGTTTGTATTTCAAACCTCCGAATACAAAAAGGAACTAGACAGGGAATACTAGTTTTTCCACTTTTTCCACTCGATTTTCTTCTTCATCAAACGTTCTGCAGTGAATCAAAACTTGTCCTTATTTCAAATAGATTTTGGTTTTGGATTTTTCAATAAAGTTTTTTTCGCTATGGCTTACGATATGCTGTCGATGGTCTACCATGTATAAAATTATATGTTTTTTAATGAACTTTTATCTGATCTTTTCAAGTATGTACAAGGCATGTCACATAAAACTCCTTCAAGAAATATATCCCGAATTATAGAACATAATTCATTTCTGTGAACGCTGAAAGGATTGATGACATTAACTTGACATGGAAGTCTATTCACGACTAGAGAATAATTTTTGATGATAACAACTTCCAAATATGATGTTATTTGAGAAGGCCTTGAATTAGAAATAGTTTTGATCATTTAAACTTTTTTCGTTAAAAAAATCGTTTCAAATTCAGGATTCCAAAAAATAATATCTAGTACAATATATTTCTGAATATATCCCATGTATTATACGAACAACACTGTCTCAATCTTCACGATAATGAAGGGGATAAAGTAAAAATTCTAATAGAAACTAATTTGGCTAAATGTCGCCTCACTAGAAAAATACATTTGAAATGAATTACATAACTTCACTTACAACTGTTGTTAACCTACTACTACAATTTCTTTCAAAATTGAATAACATAAATCAATAAAATACGTGACAATATAAAGTGTCATTTTTCCGAAAAACAGAAAACTAACGCTATGACATATTCTGGTGTCGAAAAAGACTAGATTCTGATATGCACAGAACACGTTTCTTCTATTACAAAAAAAGTCCAATGTTGTTTCATAAATAAAACAATACTTCATTAAATGTAGTTTCCTGAAAGAAGTGGCATTTTACCCTCTTGAGATGTTTGTTTCAAAAAACAAAAAGAAAATTATTGAATACCTCTGCTTATATATATCCTGAATTTCAATGAAAGGCATTAACCTAATTATATATTTTTTTTCGCCCCAAATCACGTAAGACACTTCAAAATGAAGCGAAATGCATGAAAAGTCTTGGAATCACAAGCATGCACAAAATCAGATAGTAGGCATTCCAGAAAAAAATCAGGGTTTTTTTTCAATGGAAAATATACTGTTTATATTTCCATTTTTCATCTATTCTTTATTTTCTATTAGTGTGAAATCAAACGTATATATACGTTTGATTTTGACGTATAGTTCAGATACATGTCTATCGAATGATATTCATTATATTTATTATAACGTCATCATTGAAGAGAACAAGATCCAGGCTGATGGGCCGTGGCCGTCTGGAATCAGAAGTACTAACCGTTTCGTCCGCCACTGCGGACACTGGGTATCACACTTCAATGAAAATTTCAAAAATATCCATTTTAATAAGAGTGAGTAGTAGAATTTGTTGATTTTTCACTGGCTATAACTCCTACAGGCACAGACAATGAATTTACGCTTCAATACTCCTCTAGTGAGCGTTAGATTTGTAGTGAGTGTACGGTTGAAAATCGACCTAGCGCACATCTGTACGTATCCAAGGTACAGTACAGTCAAATTTTATTTTCGATTTCAGGTAGCTCATTTCACTTTATTGTTAATAAGGTGTGTTCTCAATTTCAGTTTGTTTATTTGAGTTTCCATTGTTGAAAACTTGTTATTATTCTAGTTTAGTGGTCAGATGGACTTGTTTTCTATCTATGAAGTGAGTAGTTACGTTGAATAATAATAATTATTATTATTGGTAGTTGCAAACTTTTTTTCTGAAGCGCTCTCTCATCAATATTACAATTGGTTGTTTGAAAATTGTTTCTAATCGCTCATGATATCTGTATCAACAGGGAAATACATGAACTTTTCTTATCGAATATATTGTTCTTTGTAACGCAACTATTTTGATTGATCATAAATGATTTGTATAAAACAGAAGAGATATTTTCTGAAAAATCTATACTTATTTGTTGAAACTAAAAACCATGAGATAAATAATTTCTCGATTGAAATTTCAATAGATTACTATACTACAGTGTGTTCACGGATGGAGTTTCTAATTGTAAAAAAATCTTCATTATTAAGTTTATGACAAAAAAGTCATTCCTGTAAAATATTTGAATTTTATGGAAATCATATTGACATAAATAAATCTGAGATCGGATGTACAGGGTGTTAGTAGAGTAATGAAACATGAAAATGTTTCATGAGAATAGTAGGTACCATTATTATTCCACACAAAGTTTTGTAAAATGTTGAATGATGTTTATCTAAAATAAGGCATGAATTCAAATCTTCAGATCAAAATTCTAATTTTACATTTGGATTATTTATATGGCTTTTGCGATTATTTGTACCATTTCAATAATAAAAAAAGTCGTTTCAGCAAAAGTTTGCATCTGATTAATGCAACATTAACTGTAAGTGGTATATCTTGATTTTTTTGTGAAATTCTGCAAATAATCGCAAAAAGAAATTATCACATGAGCCACTACCAGCGAATGAAATTTTAAATCACTTACAGTATTGTATTATTCATTATCGTCTGAAGAAAACTCATCAGATAATAGCAACTATCGCGATCGCTATTATTCAAGGTAATAAATAATCAATGGTTCAATTGCAATATCCTTTCTAGTGTCGATATTCCACTTTTTGTCTCCATCTTTTATCGTATGTCTAATGCATTTTTTCCATGGCTCGGGATGTGACATTTTCTATCCAAGTAGCTACTAGACCCTCCACCTCATCTATTTTAAAAGTCAAGTTTTTCCTCCTCACTTGGTTTTTTATTTGAGCCCCTATAAGCATGATCGGGATTAGTTCACAATGGTAAGTAGGGAGGCGGTGTGCAGTGTAGAGTCATGTTCCTCTCACGAATCATTTCGTCGACAACTCATTTCTTCAACTGAGGTATACGTTTCTTTGCAATATTGAGTAATTGAACTTTCAACATATTATCGTCGAATGGTTATTTTTGTTGAGACAGCCAGTTAATGATATCAGGTTTTCACTAGGCAGTTGTTGGTGACTGCTCTGATTGTCTGTTGTGGTAGGAGGCATTGTCCATGACGATGACAGGGTTTATTCATGGTTTGATAAAATCTTTGAAAAACAACTTTCGAACTTTTGCGCGTCCATTTTCTTATGGTAATCGCTAGTTTTCTTGGATACGAAAAGTAATAATCCGTTTTCCAAAAAACCCAAATCGCTGCCTATATGAGTTATTGTGAGCCTCCATCCTTTGTCAGCTGACGCTTTCAGTTCTCTTGAGATGCCTTCAATAAAAGTTTTTGAACAACTTGAATCTTTCTACTTCCAAGATACTGTGGGATTTTTTTCAAATAATTTCACCGCCACAAAACAATCCGTTCTGTTTCCATAAGAGCACTTTTTCTACCTCTTTTCATAAATTCAATGTTCATTTGCTTCAATATGCACAATAAAACACATCGTGATATTTTGGGCATCGATCAATTGGAATTAATTGGATTTTTTTGGCTGCGACTTTTATTGAGGTTTGAATTTCATTTTAGAAAAATAAAAAATAGAATTTTCTAGGAATAGCATATTGTGATTTTGATTACATTTTAACTTCTCAGGAATGGATTGAATCTATAGAAAGTGTATTACTCATCTTTTGTGTTTGTCTACGGTCGGTATTATATAAAAATATCATTATTTATTATATTACTGGAAAATATATTTCCAATAATAGTGTTTTTATAACGGAAATTCTGAAATTGTCATCAGTGCTGAAGCATACCTGAATCTTCATAATTGAACTATGACAGATAGAAGAAAAAAATTAATATTCACTCTACGTAATATTCAACGTTCATAAACGATATCCTAACCGAGCACAGCTGATGGCCACTATTCATATCCCTCATGTATCCCTTCTTTTTTCCGCCCCATAAACATCTCTGTGTACGCAATGTTGTCATTTATACATTTCAGTCGCAGAATATAATTTTAATTTCTTATATTCATGATGTGTAAACATTTCAATTAGTTTTCACCTCTACTCAGGTAAAATAAAATTATTATTCATTACGTTGGTAGAAGTCAAGATGATCCAAATTATTATTTTATAAAGCACAAATCCAGTATAATTTTGAAAACACTCGAGAAAGCTATTGTATAGTTATTTGGGGTTTTGTAAACTGTCTAGGGTAAATTTCACAATAACGTATTGAACCCAACCAGTGTTTGACAATAATTTATATATTCCTTCATTATACCAGTCTACATGAGCATGACATGAGCAGTTCCAAAAAAGTTCAAGCAAATCTAGAAAGATCGACAGGCTGTAACAATTAATTTTAGAAATCAACAAGAAAAAATTGATAATAATAAATAGTTCCACTAAACCAATCTTCACCTCGTGCAGTGTGAAAGTTTTTTGGACCTTTTTTTTCTATCAAAAGAATAGTTGAGTAAATGTTTTCAGTTCTTACTTGAATGATTTTGTGCTTCTTACCAGAGAAGCGACACGTAGATATTTTAAAGGTCATAGATGGTAAGAAAGTTGAATACCTTCAGATATATAAATGATTATATAAACAGTTTTAACGACTGGATCTGATACAGGGCGTATGAGCAAAAGCGTCAAAAATAATTTCAAAATCTTTGACTCAATTAGGACTCTCTCAGTATTATTTAGAAACATTTTCACGCTCTATCAATTTTTCTAGAATGTAGAGAGAAATTCGAAAACAACATTATTTACATTTCCAAAATCAAAAGATTTTGGAAGTTACTTGTGGAAAATAATCATCAACACAGTAATCGATTGAACATATTTTCTAAAATACTAAAAAGGTGAACGATCTGTTCCCATCATTTCAGTTGTGGTGGGTTGAATTGACCAAAGAAAAGTAAAAAAACCGTTAAATGAAGTCTGAAGAAACCCAATCAATCAAAGTTAATATTCGTTAAATGTGGCTTCTTTATTCACCACAGAACGAGGACTATTAAGTGGTGAGCATTAATAAAAGGCCGTTTGTGATGTATTTATGTTGCGGTTGAAATTAATCGAATGCCATTTGCACTCCGCTGTGGGTCGCTTCATCAGCCGCAACCAGCCTCTTTTGATTCTCTCTGGGCTCCTGAAGCAGAAGAAGAGTTACGAGGTACGAGGATTGTTCGGATGTTTGCCATTTCTGTTGCACAGTATAGATTTTGGTGAACTTGTTCCGAAGGAAAAGGTGATCAACATTGTGTTTTTTATTTCGGATGAATATAGTAACAATAACTAATAATCGATAGATTTCTTTCAAATGAAATTCATGAAAATGATAAAAAACGAAAATGTTTTTAGAAGTTGGGATATTCATATCAGATAAAATAGTTTCAATTCTAAATGAATTGATGAAAAGCGTTCTTTCAATCATGAAAGGGACCCGAAAAGAGTCAGAGAATAGTTTCACAGTTGGGTATTTTGATTTTTCAAAGATATAAATATCAGTATGGCAAATAATGAGATATAAATGAAGGTTGGTTTGAGAGGAACATTTTCCTTTCAGAGATTCCAGATGGATGAGATGATATTTTGAACATATCAGAGCTGTATGAAAGGCTATCAGTCATCGATCCCAAGTAAGATCGACCCTACTTTGAGTTACTTCGACATGCATTTCATCAGTTCGGATTTTCATTGTCTAATATGATATAAATTGATTTGAAATACCTGCAAAAAACCTGTAAAAAATTGAAAAAGAGATTGGCTGGAAAATAACACTTATATTATTGTATAATCGAAACGTCGTGAAGTAACTTGGTTTCAAACCTTTTAATTTTTCAATTTTCATTTCATGTTATCAATTCTTTAATTTTCATGTCGTGTTAATTGTTTAATTTATTTGTTTTTGACTTTCTGGTTGTTGCTTGTATTTTATTTCATTGTGATTTCAGTTTTTTGCTTGATATAATTGTTATTTTTCAGCCATTCTATTTCTTATTTTTTTTTACAGATTCTTTCAGGTATTTCAAATCAAATCATATTCATATTGGACAATGGAAGTCTGAATTAACGAAATACACCAAGAAACAATGTCAACTACCTTTGAACTTACTGCGATATGTTTTTTCAATTATTTTTTCAATTATAGGTTTGAAAATCTGTTTCATATGTCTTACGTCTTGAGTGAAGACACGCCCGAAAAAGCCACTGTATGGCGATACACATGTTGCGCTTTTGTAAAACTGTTTAGTGAAAATCTCACAACGAAGTGTTTTATTGAATACGTTAGTTATGGATTTTCATCGAGTATCAGTCAATTTCATCATATATTTTCTTCCTCAGTTTTGGTAGTCTCTTTTTAATTATTTTTTCTATGAGCAAACTATATTTTTCAGAGGTGTCTTATAATTGTGGTTTGGCCTTCACGTTGTATAGTAGTAGCAGCTTTAAGAAGAGTCAACCAAAGAGAAGGTTGCAACGGATTGTTGCCAATTGTGGACTAAACATTCGGAGTTAATCTCTCCAGTGGACCACAGCTAAACAGCCCAGATACCCAGTGTTCGAATATCACTTTCGGCCGTGAAAGTTGAAAACTTCTTTTCTCAACGTTCATTCTTGTATTTGTATGTAACTGATAATCCAAAAATGACAGCAATTCAATGAAGTATCAAGGCACATCACCCAACTGAACTTTTCAATGAAATGACAAAAAAACTGTACCTGAAAAAATATTTGCATGGCACTGGGATCTTTCAAATACGGCGGTGTGAATTGAGCAGCCGATGGATTTGCTTTGGTACTGCCATCCAATAAGAATAATGTTGATTCTAAACGGTTTTCAATTTACCAATGATGTTTCTCTTGCAACACGTGTCTCTTCCTGATTACTCCTCCCCAACCTACAAAAAAAGTTGACTACGTTTTATTAGTCGGTGATTATAAAAGAGACTAGTTAGTTTCTTTTGCATTGTGTATCTGGGAACAAAATCAGTGTTTGATCTGAATATTTATCAAAAACAGTTTTTAGCGGAGATTTTTCTTCGTTCATATTAAAACAAGTTCCCTTGTTTTGATAACGAGCTGTTCATATTCCAGTCGTTTCGTGAGGATCTCCTGAACGAAAAGAGATCAAAAGTTGATTTAATTGAAACACATTTGATACAGGACTTTCGAGTGTTAGCAAAATATAGACTATTGTTGTTTTTTTTTTGTGATATACGTTAAATTTTCAATATTTCAACAAAACGTTTAAACATGAAGTTGCTCGACTCCGTTCTTGCTAAACTGCAATATTTGAAATTTCATTTCGTTAAAATTCATCCATCACCAGTTGGAAACCAATTAACACATGAATCTACATAAAAAATTAAGGAAAATTTTACTTTCGAAGGTACTCAAAGATGATATCAGGTAAACAAAGTTCAGCCAAAAATGGAATTTTAGGTTTTCAATTTTACCCACATAAGTCCGACGTGAAACCACCTCTTTCCAGAGAGTGGACCGAATACAATGAATATACATTTTATGTATGTGCCTTACGAATCAGGACTGATGTATGTGAATTTTTTGATAGGTAATATCAGGTTATAATTCGTCTTGAATAATTAAGTTTCGCCATCTCATTACTAGTGACAAGAATTTTTTTGTTTTGTCTTGACTAGTTGACTATTCTTGATTTCTCTTCATGTGAGGAAGTTCTTGGTTTTCTTTATTAACAGTTTATCAGAAAATCATGTTTTTAAAGATATACTGAATTGGTCGAATAGGTACATCGCTGAAAATACTATACTCAAACGTTGCATCACATTCGATTGGTCAGTAGTGATGCCGTTATTTTACTTTATGATCAACTGATTTCATTTTTGTATAGTGTATAGAAGACACAATTCAGTGTGTATCAATCGAGCTTCCATATAGAGTTTTGGATGAAGGAGCGAAGTTGTCAAAATTTCGGATATCAATGCATTAAGTCTTCTCAAGGTGGTGAACCAAAGTAATGTTTTTCTGAAAGGGATGCTAGGTACCCATTACTTTCCATACTCCATACTTGGAGAATATACTTTTAGAAAATATAGAATTGTTTTGGTATATACCGAGCGGTTCACGAATTATTAAAAAAATGCGATTTGGAAAATGGATGTATTCATCCGACCCTGTTTTTATTCAAACTCAATTGAAGATATGGAGATGTTTCAAAAACGATGAATTGATGGTTCGACTAATTTTTTTTCTAATACGGGGTTAATCGGGAGTAAAAAAAAATTCTTTTGATTCATTACATTAAGTAGGTACCCTATATTTCATTGATTCTCTCGTGAAAATCTATTTCTGAAAATATGGAGTTCGAGTGAGTTCATATTAACATACAAAATGATTTTCATTTTTATTAACAAAGTTATACTTGTCGGAACAGTATTTTGATTCCTGATAATGAATACTTCGAAAAAAAAAATTTTCGAAATATTTATCTATCCTAACTACCTACACCATAGGTTCTGGTAAATGTCTTTCAGAAAACAACTACTTTCCTGACTAATACCACGCTGGATATTGAATTGAATCCGACAGACATTTATGCTGAAATTATTCGAAATCGCCTACAGAACGGTTTCGAGGTATTATATCGCATTTCGTTACCTCTCATTACTAATTTAAAGCCCTAGCACTAATATGAAGCAGTGTGTTGAAGTAGGTGACAGTATCACCAAGAATAGATCACATAAATATGCTGTTATTCAACGTATTGTCTTGGTGCCCCTTACCTTGAATCTTTGAGTGATTGATATTTTGTACATAGAAACAAACGGACGCATAGTCAGTTTTGCTGACGATACTTCTTTGACGTATAGATATTATAACTAGGTATCCTCAAAAGTAATTGATTTTTCCACTTCAATGAAGGGGTGGTGTTCAGTAGATTAATGTCTCCCAATCAAACCAAAACTTACCTACTATTTAGCGATCACTTCGTATTCAAAATACCTACCCAACGACACTTCAAGGAATCTTGTCTGAACCATGTCTTTCTGTAAAAGGTAAGTATCATATCTTGATTTCATTTTCCGTTCCAGAAACTATTTTTAGTTTGTTCGTGCTTTGATTTTTCTTTCATTTTGATCCATGCGAAACATCGGACATGATAGACATGACAATTTTTCCTGATTTCTTTAACACCAAACTCTTGACTTTCTATTACCAATATGAATGCTAAAGTTATCACTGGTTTTATAAACCGTGTCTACATTGTCATTTTGTGAAAATTTATTCGATGATATGTATTGAAAACTACTCACCAGAAACCTAGAACTGTTATTAAAATACATAATCGATGAAAAATTAAAAATCTTTGATGAAAGGCAACTGTATATGTCAGTATGTTACTTTAAAAAGTAAATAGAGTCAATTTATAACGACATTGTCCTTAGAATTTGACGAATGCGGCCATTTCAGCTTCGTTAAATGAACGGCTATAGGATTTTAGTATGTTTTGTGCATTATTGGAATAAAATACAGAAAGTTTTGCATACGTAAGCTTATCTAGTATAAAACTTAATATCCTCAAAACTCGCGATGAAAGTTAAAATTTTTTAACTACGGAGTACTGCAATTTTAAAATTATTTTCTGGTAAGTTAGAAATGGCCTCAGATATTTTTTTGGAATGTAGTACGCATCTCTCATATATTAAAAATGCATTTTTTCTGCAAAATTTTTTTTTTTACTTTCGACAGTGCGAGATTTGTTTCGAAGAAATAAGTTATATGTCACTTTGTTTGTTAATGGAAGTAATAGTTGGGCAATACATTCTGGAATACTAGCATAAAATATTCTTGAAGGCACGAAAAAAATATATAATCAAATATAGTCAGAGTCCAGCCTCTGAACTTTCTCTCACCCACTTTCTACATTTTGGAAAATTTCTGAAAGTCCTTTCAATAGTTTCTCAAGAAATTGTCTGGCGATTCATCAACTGCTTTTCAGTGTGAGTTGGTGTCCTGTAAACCAATTTTTTGAGATGACCTCATAGAAAACAATATATCTTCAAGATATTTCATTTCTTATTGAATATTGCATCAAATAAGATCTATATCTGTTTCTGTAGAGTAGGGAGGGTGAGTGTAGGCCCACAGCACTTAGGACACTTGTGACCCATTGTATATCCTCCCGAAGAGTTATCATCCAAGGTCATCGTCCATCCCATCCTCTCCAGGAAGGTGGACAGGTCACTAGGAGACATCTCCTTTATATTGGCAGGTGTAGGCCAAGGCTCGCCGAACACACACTCTCTTATTAACGATAACTGCGGAAACTCGCATAGGACATGCCTGACAGTTTCATTTTCCTGTTCATACATCCCGCATGGATGTGTGTCCACTAGGCCGATATTATAGAGGTATTTCCTTAGTTGACAGTGGCCAGTCAGATATCCTACTGTTAAGCGTATATTTTTTCTGGTAATCGCCAGATATTTCTTCGGCGCCAGCTTCTCACGGTCGCCCAGGGTGATCTTGGTAAGATTGCATCCTTTAATTTTATCCCATCTCTTTAGGGATTGAGCATGGGTGTAACGTTTGGCTAGTTCCGCAATTGTCGAAGTCATCAGGCCGTAGGTGCCACTGGATCCTAAAATTCTTAGTCCAGTCGCTTCCTTGGCTAAAGAGTCGGCAATGCGATTACCTTTACTTCTGTCATGCCCTTTAATTCACCTCAGGATAACGTTATTATCTACCGAGGCTTTGGGTAAATCTTGATGGCACTCTAGTACTAGCCCCGAGGTAACATGTTGTCTGTTGATTGCTAATAGGGCTTGTCTGCTATCAATGCAGATTGTTATGTTTTTACCAGAAAATCTTATTTGGTGTAACTAGGAAGTTACACCAAATAAGATATGCATTCAATGTGTATTACGTTTCATTCAATGAGTGCATTTCAATATTTCATGTCATCACGTACCTATTGACAAGCACAATACTGTGTTTCTGAATTGTTCACTGTAGTCTCATTGATCCGCACAGAATTAGTCAAGCAGAGTTGAGTGACCTTATAAGAGATCTTCGCTTGTCTAAGGAAAAGGCTGAGCTGTTAGGGTCAAGACTACAACAGTGGAATCTTCTAAAACATGATG
>WOGO01004446.1:0-13266 GCA_015342085.1 Leptinotarsa defecta | reverse complement strand
TATATATATTTACATAAGTAAAGGTAAAAATTTTATTATGTGGGTTCTGTTGTTCATGGAGTTCATGTGAATAATTTTTTTTTATTATTCCAATACAAACAAAAGAATAATGAAAGAAACGATTCATATTATTAGGAAAATGAAAGCTAATGGTCAAGAGATACAGTCAAACGTCCCTGTGAACGCTTGAATCTCATGCTTCTCGCAGCTTCCTCGACAACAATTGCATCGAAGATATAAATGTCTATCTATTAGCTGGGCTGAAAAGTCGGGACAGAAGTCATCGAATTCCTGTCAGGCGTATGTATTGATTTTCCCATTAGTAGAACGTCGTGGATTCTTTCAAACAATGTGTCAAGAGAAATCTCGTGAAAAATGTTATTATCGAGTAGGCCGGGATATGGAGAAAGTAGAACAGCTATTGACGACTTTATATGAGGTGTGCGAAAAGTTATCCTGCTCACTTGTTACTGAGAATTCAACTCGAGAAGATTGATGTTTGTTTTTTGAATAGGTTGGATATCTGGGGAAATCAAAAGACTGACTAATGTTTCTTTGTAGATATTGATTTCTCCAAACTTAATGTTCAACTGTAGAGTATAAAACGGTTACAATTTGAGAGAAATTTCAATCCTGCTAGAGACAGCTATAAATAGTACACTGGTTTTATAAACCAATCATGCAAAAATGATAATAAAGTATATTTTTGCGTATTGACATGAAATTTCATCAAGTACGGGTCAGTTCAATTCAATTACTATTCTCTCTAGTTCATTAGTATACTGAATACATATACAACGAGCAATTCACATTGTTTCAAACAAAATAGTCTGTGTTGATTTCATGAGCAGATATTCATCAATATGAAATAACAAAATACTACTAATATAAAATTAATTGATATTGACGTATCTGCTCAAAAATTTCCTTTGAAAAGGTACAAAACGTTTTTCACTTGATATTTTTCAAAGCAGGGTTTCTCTGTGAATAAACTTTAAATATATTTTTTTCAAAGAAAAACAATGATGAAGGTAATTAGCAACTCATTGCTTCAGATATCGATTGTTACCAATAATTGGTGTTTCGAAAAAACACTTTCTAACGTAAAAGTCATAAATTTCATCATTCTTCTTGCCGTTTTCATCTTCCTTGATGAAAATGAAACGAAAAATATCTTTTATAAATTCAGGTCATATACCATAGAGGTGATTCATTATATCACGGTAGCATTATATCACGGAAATATGGTCAAAAAGTGAAAATCAAATTTGGCAAAAATGAATCCAAAATAGTTGACGGAACAACAACTCAATTATTCAATTTCTGAACTGTAAACTCTGTCCAACTTCATTACACGAAAATGTTATCGCTTTCGAGTTTATTTTAACAATTAAGATAAAATAAATTATAATCATGTGGTTACCGACATTCGATGAAATACACTCAAAACTTATTACAATATGGATACTCAAAACTTATTTCATGTCGAGGTATTGATAGTAAGGAGGTAAGCAAAAACTATAGCAATGTTCTCTTCAGATGGTATCCTCTAAAAAAGTGTAAATAATTTCTATGGCAACGTTAGTTCAAAACGGCTTGTCAACTTGTGTTGTATGTTACAACATTAGTTGTCAGTATTTTAATTTGAGTTTGAAGTTCGTTAACTTCAAGTCTGACAAATGGTCAGATTAACGGAAATGCATAAATTTTCTGATCGATTCGGCCGTTACTTGATGGAGATCCATCGTAATTTCATAAACTAAACCTACACTACACGATTTTATCTTCACAAACTTTGTGTTTGTGGAGATCAAATCGTGAAGTATAGTTTATAAAAAAGGGAAATGCATAAAATAATAATTTTACAAATGATTGCTTACGGAGATAAAACCCGAACACAACAGGGAGTAGCTCGCCTATTTCATGAGAAATATCCTAATTTACTGCCCATATCTCAAGGAATAATGAGCAAAATAGAGAAGCAGTTTCGCGAACTTGGTCGTGTGTGGCAGATAAGAAAGCAGCTGCCAATGCATTGAGTGATGAACTCAAATTAGATGTGATGCTTGAGTTTGAGGAAAACCCACATACATCGAGTAGACAGGCACCCACCACATTCAACGTTATCCACACATCGATAGTGAACATAAATGGAAGTAAAATGCCTTCCTTCTCAGGTGCTCATGGAAGACGATTTTGTTATAAGAACTTATTTTTGTGAGCATATGATGAACATGTTGGATAACAATATCATCCAATTAGAAAACGTTATGTTTTCTGTGTGTATTTTGTCTTGTATTGTATTGTGTATTTTGTCTTTTAACAGTCATGCTAAGTGTAGGACACCATGTCGCCATGTCAAAATGATGTCCTTCCTACTTTAAAAAATTTATATCCTGATTCAGGAAACCCTTAAGTTCCAGTGAATACGATATGGTTTCAACAGGATGGATCACCACGACATTATCAAGTTGATGTCCGGCGATACCTCGATGCATTTCCCAATCGGTGGATAGGAAGGCAAGAATCGATTGAATGACCAGCGCGTTCACCTGATCTTTCATCATCAGATTTCTTTTTATGAGGATATGTTAAATAATATTAAAAGACAGTTTTATTCGAGATGAGGATATTGTCAAGACGTTCGCGGTGATCATTTTGAACATCTACTTCGTTAACATCCATAGTTCTTTTTCCTATTCTACATTTCATTGCGTTTTGCATTACATTTTAGTTTTTTAGTGTATTTTATCGAATTTCAGTAACAACATGATTTTAGTTCATTTTATCTTAATTGTTGCAATGAACTTGTAAGAAATAACAATTTTGAATAGAGAATGAAGGAACCTTTCACACTATATATCACAAACCTTTACTTTCCATCCAAAAAATTGGGGGTTATACCTGTCATTCGGAGGTGGTTGAAAATAGGGGCATTTTTACTTTGTAGAATGTCAAACTATAACTTCCATTTGACGTGTTTCGGGAATTTTTCAAGTATACAGTAACCGAAATAAGGGATTTATTCCATTTGCCTTCTACATACTGTATGTTTATATATAAAATACTCTCCTACTGAATTATACAATAAATATAACAACTATTCATCAATTTATTTATTGTCCTTTCAAATATCAGAATTTTATTCCCTCATCGATTCTTAGCACTTCATAATTATCATTTAAGACATACTCAATGACATTCATACATATTATCGAAATTGTGAAATCAATCCACCAAAATTTCCTATAATTCCCAGAATGTGGTATGAATTCATTATTATTTGCATCACCAACCACAGTAAATAAACTCATGTTCAGAAACCGCAACGTAGCCGTCGTATTGTTGCAAACATTCTTTCAAAATATCAAATATTGAAATTCAGATATAAAAATTTGTTACCAATGAGTTAGCAAGGCGTGACATCAAATTATGATCGTGAAGTCGATGACCGTATCTTGTCATTTGTTTAAGAAAATGATATACAGGAGGTGCGAGAAAACAAATGTTTTCAAGAAAATTTTTTGATAAGAACTACAATATGGAAAAAATATTTTTTCGTAGGGGCTGATGTTTATAACACCATTCAAAAACAATATCTTTTCGAAGCATCTTGAAAATTTCAAATGAGAGACAAAAAGAAAAAAATAATTTGCTGCTTTTTCGAAAATTTTTTCATACATTCTCTCATGAAGTCAAAAACAACTTTTTCATACTTTGTGAGGAAAGTAATTTTTCATAATTTTGTTCGCTTTTGTCCAAATATGCAAGCCAGATTATTACTGAAATCATATTATTTTCTTTTTTAGAGTCTTTGTAATTGAGAATAAATTTGTATACTCATCGACATCAGCATAATTTTAATCCTACTTAAAGAATTGATATACACTCGTATTCTGTTTTTGTTCAATGACTAACAATCTCCTCCAGAGCTCCTGCAATTTTTCAGTTCATTTATCTATTCTCGTCAATTATATTTGCGAACAATTTCTGTATCTTTCTGTAAAATTGTCGGATGATCATCATTATTATCGAAACAAAACATTGAAACCGTATATGGATATCATTATAATAATTTATTAGAATCCTCGTGAACAACATGAAATAACAGACAACAATAAACTCAACAACAAAATCTCCACTGGGTATCAAACTTTAAATTAATAGTGGAGATCAAAATAACAGTCGCCAGAGATAATATACTTTGCCATGGATACTTAGTGTTTCTTTCCATGCCCATCAGAAAAACCGTACTCCTTTCCTCCCTTGTGTCCTCCTTTCTTTCCATAGTCGGAGTGGTGGGAGTGATGACTTTCGTGTCCACCGTGTCCTTTGAATCCTTTGTGGTCCTCGTCATAGTGTCCTTTGTCAGAGTGTCCTTTCTTACCGTGATGGTCATCATGGTACCCGCTTTTGTGGGAACCACCCTTCTTGTGGTGACCGGATTTACCCCCGTGGTGTCCGTGGAAGTCCCCGTGTTTGGAGTGGTGACCTCCTTTGTGGTAGTCATCGTAGAACTTGTGCTCCTTGTGGTAGTCATCCTTGTGAGACTTGTGGTGATATCCGGTGGTTTTCTGACCCTTTTTGTGTCCCTTTTTCTCTCCGAACTTGCCGCCTTTGTGACTCTTTCCAGAGGCATGGTGTTCCCCGTGGTGACCAGCTTCATCATGGTGAGATTTATGGTGTCCGCCTTTCTCTTCATGGTGACCCGCTGCGTGGTGTTTTCCATGTTTACCGTGTTCACCTTTGTCGTGATGGTGATCACTTTTGTAGCCCTTGTCGCCCTTCTCTCCATGATGTTCGTGATGTTCTTTGTGTCCCTCGTGACCGCCTCCCTCCTCGTGGTGGCTAGAGTGTTTGGACTCAGCAGCTTCCAAATCTGCTACGACCAGAGAAGATGACTCGTCTTCACTGATGGTTCTGGCCCAGGCAAGACTCACAATCAGGCAGAAGCCTGCACAAAGTAGTATTACTCTCATGATGAATACACTGGCTGTACTGATTTCAATAGATCTTCGGATTCTCTTTATACTCTTTTCGTTTTGTGGGTTAGATTGGCGTATTTTATGGTTGGTTGAGTAAAAAGCTTATTCAACTGAATTCGATGAGGTTTGTACTGTTTTTTGTTCATTAGTTTTGTTCAATTCTTTATTTATGTAACATACTTTCACTGCAAAAGTGCATTCGTAAGATCGATTGGATCATTCTTCGGAAATATGAGTATTAGGAATGTTGACGATAAAGTTATACGAGGTTTGCTCAGAATTGTACTTTTGAATACGTGAATTGTAATTCTTCATGAATGAGATTAGTACTTTTGTTTTTTTTTTGTTTCTAATGTATTTTTGAATTCTGAAATAGTTTGTTAGAATTCCCACAGGGACAACTAGTTTTGCTTGAGAAGTGGTATTTTCGATATTTCAAGTTATATCTCGATTGATGTATATGAATGGATTCGTGAAATACCAAATATTTGGCGTATTATTGAAAAACATATGAAACAAATATGAAACAATAGAAAAGTGGCCGACAGACTCACAGATGTTTGAGCACATAGTCATACTAGGAAAACGCTTGAGGAAGCTTTTGTACTGGCTAATTCCATCACATGTTTATATGACACTATCGAGTACAAAGTTTACAAATTATTCAATGGTATGAGAGCAATAGTAAGTATCTCAACATACTCTTGAAAATTCTATAGATATATTTCTTTCCATTTTTTTCAAGGAATTCATGGAAAATTCAAAATCCACCAGCAAAAGTAAACATTTTTTCAAATTGAAGTTTGGTCAGTTTCATCTAGAAAAGTTCCTTGTTTGACAAGATAGATCAATGCTTGTGTTGAAGATAGTCCCCAGAAGCGATTGTTACTTTGAAAATACTAATATCTGTATGTCCGTTTGTCTATGAAATTATGTTATTTATTATACATCAAAACAGTTGAGATACTAATCTGAAATGCCATATTTATAGAATGTCAAGTAATTGAAATCTTATCATTTCCAAAAATATTTAGCAAATGATATTTTAGCGATGTTTCCTCAAGAAAACCGTACAAACAGGAAAGTAACAATTTTTTTTCTTCGATTTCAATTGTGTAGAGAATATTGATGATTTTGAAAATATGTTCGATAAAAATGTATTTATCTTTTTTCGAAGATCGAAAATATCCGAGATTCCGAAGAAAGGAAATATTGAAAATATTCACAAAATCAGCTTCGTTCATCACAAAGAGTATCATTGAAGGGTCGTTTAGTTTTTTCGTGAAGTGTAGTTCAGTGTTCTAAAGTTTCGGCTTTCAATATGTGTAAATTCATTCGCGGAGACTGCAAATACTGCATTTCGTTATATATAGGCCAGACAGGCCGCAGTTTCAACCAAAGATTCTAGGTGAATTGAAGAAGTGACAGACTGAATAAACGAGATTCCATCTACGCCAATCGTCTTCTAGAAAACATTCACAATTTCACACAAAATCTGAAAAATTTACACATTCAACCAGAAAGTCTGGAACTGAATATATTGGAATCTATAGAAATCAAAAAACATCTTCCTATTGAAAACAACAGATGTTTATTTATAATTCCTCAATCATCAATAATGTTATTAGTAAATTCCCAAATATCCCTTGATGCCTCTCTCTACCCACGAGTATTTATGAAGATGATAACCTGGGTTAGTTTATATCTTTCTCAGGAGACGACATAGTGTGGCGTAACAGCTGTTAGCATTGAATAATGTTGTGTGAATTGTGAAGTATTATTTTCACCTTACCCATTCAATGAATAGCTTAGGAATACTTTAAATTATCTGAAAGTTGGAAAAAAAGAAATTCAAATTTCCGGGGGGCAACCATATGAAAGAGAAATTGAATTGAAAAAATATGTCTGCATGTAAATCAATATTTTCGTATTCATAATGCAGACTAAAACTTTTTTCATACATAGATATCACAGGTCTGCAAAAAAACTTAAAAAAAATTGTTTTGATTTCGTTAACTGATCTTTATGTAGTTTTTTGTGCTGATTTCAAAAATGATATTTGTTTTTATCTATCACGTAAGGTTTGCCTACAAAATAAGGATGAAATAATTGAAAAAGTACAGAAAAACGAGAAATTGTGGATTTATTTCTGTTATTTTGATATGAAGTAAAAGCAAAAACAAACAATGATCTGCATTTCATTTCTTTTATGTCTTGATGAAACCGTTCTTCTTGTTTCTCACTTACAGCCCCTAGAATTTCGGAAAAGTAGTCCAGATGTGAGTGAAGGAAATGAACGTTGACACTTATGTTGCAGCCCAATATTTTGTAGTTTTGTATCAATTCAGCAACCAAAAAGCCTGTTATAACAAGTTCAAATGTATTACAGACATTTTTTTCTTTCATTTCCATTTTAGTGACAAAGTTTTCATATTTTCTTTGTCAAATGCTTTCACAAATTGTCTTATCAGCCCCAATTTGATATGGAGTGGTGGAAGTAAGATTTTAATAGGATCGACTAAACTTTGGTTTTCAACATTTTTAACTCCAAGAATAAGACTCTTTCTTATTGGCCACACCTGCTTGACATAGTGTTGTTTCCTGTCACGGCTATCCCATTCACACAGGAAATATGGGAAGTTAGTGTAACCACTTTGATGACCTAGTGACATTGAAATAACTTTCAGGTCTCCACAAATGGTCCACTTATGAGCAGAGTAGCTGAGCTTATCAAGAAAAAATTCAAGATTTTCGTAGCATTATTCCAAATGGACTGAGTGTCCAACAGGCACAGAAGCCTATTGGTTTCCCATTGTGAAGAAGTACAGCTTTGGTTCATACTTTATGTTGAACATTTCCATGACACCGGGTACATTGTTGCAGAAAACTAGGTCACCTTCTTGTGTAAAAAAAGGGACAAATTCTCTTTCTCTAAATCGGTACCATGGAAATGAAACACCGGAGGCTAACATATGTCTTTCTTCAAGTCTAGACCCTAAAACTTTTGCTGAGTTCTTTGGGAGGCCTAGATCTCGTACTAAATCATTCAATTCTAATTGAGAGAAAAGTTCAGGATCATTGGTACCTGGATCGTAGCTGTCATCACTGTCTCTACGGCTACTATATGTTTTTGCATCTAAATCTTCTAAAATGTTGTCCAAGGGATCCGGAGGTAGAGGAATAGGCAAGTTAAGTCCATGAGGAACAGTAGGTTTAGGGAGGGGGCAGACAGACTGACACATACATGCCTTGTTTCAGTAGGAACTGGATTTTCCCAGTTCAGATTCGTTTTGTTATTGAAATAAATAGATATAAACCGTATTTTATCTCAGATATTAAGTCACATTCTGTAGTAACTCCATAATTCAGACTCAATTTACCGCTTATATAGGCTATATAATACAGAAACATCGAACCCATACCGAACCTAAAAACCTATTTAATAAGAAAATTTCAGGTGAAATTTGTACCTTATCTATAGGTGATGGAATTTTTTCACTATTTTTTCCGTAATCTGCACACAAAATACTGTTGAAATCACTAATTAAATATCCTACAATTTGTTCATCGCAGACCTATGTGATTTCGTCAATGGTAGAAAAATTGAAGTGAAAACTCAAAATAATGTGAAACCCATAGGTTTCTTCATGCCCCAAGGCTGGTTCTAAACCAGATCAGATAATTGATGAAACCATATATATGAACCATATATGAGAAACAAAGTAGCTGCATTTATTAGTATGCTGGTACATAAGCTCAGGTCATTTCATTCATCACATACTACAATGAGACCCTTCTACACGCTTACAAAACGTTCATATGACCGAACTTGGATTACAAAGCTACGATCTGCTGTACGCTCCCCCTAAAACAATGCCACCGCATCCTAACAAACGAGAGAGAAAAATTTTACGTAACACACACAACCTCCCATATTGTTACTCAGCACAAGACTCATATAACTCAATAAATGCTACCCCAATCAACCTCAGATTTCAAGAACTCCAAGAACGATATGCCACCAGATCGTCGAACAGTAACAACACCGATGTAATCAACGAGCTGATCACATCATGGACACCCCTTGAAGGCTCCAGAAGGATACCAGAGCAGATCCAGGATATTCTGGAGGAATACCCCCAGGAAATCATATAGTGAACACCTACATCCTTAAAATAACTGGGATCATACAACAATTACCCCGGGGCTAACCACCAGAACTAAGGAAAAACTGTCTACCGCAACGGACCCGGCTAATAATATAGTGTTTTTTGATTATGTGAAAATGGACAAACTCCTACAAATGGGCAGGGATGGTGTGAGAATTACGGGATACTCATAGAACATTGTTCATTTAGTGGTAATGTGAATAAAATGGGGCTATCTATTGGATACCTTAGCTGCAGGCAATGCAAGAAAGAGGCGAACATGTGATGTTATTAGAATATTAGGCACTGGCTTCCAGTAGGCAAGGAATTCTATGTCAAACTGAATCATGATCTGAATAATATCACAAATATTCAACAATAAAATCATTGCAGAGCACAAGATCAGTGGAATGAGTACTCTGAAAAAATGTCATAAGCCTGCAACGTTGCAGTGCACAGGCTTATGCAGTACAGAAATAGGCGAGTCAGACGGATTTTAAATCATAAATATCCCCAACGTTTTGATTATGGTAACAAATACAAATGGCTAGTTTTGAATCCATTCAGAAATCTTTTTAACGTTGATTGACCGATTTAAGAAGCTTGAGATATGATGATAGGCAGGAATCTGGTGGAATGGGCATAGGTCACGGAAAAGAGTTCAATAAATGAATTTTCTAAAAATTTCTTTGTCAGTTTCTGCAGTAATCAGTAATGTATCCCAGTAGTCAAATGAGTTCAAGCAAGTTTCACTTCAAATATTGTTTCGAACAAAGTAGTCCTATTCATTGTCAAATCCCAAAACTTAACAAGCAAATTTGTTTGTGCCTGTAGTCGAATCATTTCAAAGAATGCCTTAAAACTTATTGAAATCTTGAACAACGTGCTTTTTATTAACACAGGAATAGGCTATAAGAATCTTTTCACATTTTCTCTTCCGTAACATTTCATAACAAACTCGAGTCCCCAATCTTCCGTTTTCGCGGAGATCAGCAATAACGATAAGTATTTCCATATTTCCGCCCTCAGAGTAGAAAAATTAAATTTGTCTTCACACCAAGGATATCCCAGTTTCAATTTTCTCGGGAATAGATGAGTTTCCCGCATTTCACGCGATAATGTGATTATCACAGAAATCTCAAATTTGCTTTTACCCGCTCGGGATGTCTGTACTAAACTACTGAGCCAGGTGGAAAACTCCGAATCAGCCATAGTCCCGTCAATGAATTCAGTTAACAGGCAATCTACCGTTGAGAACTTCAGCGTTGATACTCATGATTTTTTCATTGTTTGTTGTTGTTTTTCAAATTGTTCAGAATCAAGAGTTGAGACAAATTTTGATTTATGTTTGTTTACCAAATAGATCGACTCTAGAATCAATCATGCTCTAACCGTTAGTATTTTGTTACTTGTGAAAATATCCCTGCAAGACTCACGGGGTCTGATTTCATATATGTACCTAATGACCCTTTTTGTGAAATGAGCAATTCATTGAGAAACGTTGAGTTACACATTCCCAAAAAGTTATTTCATAACTTTGGTGAGAATCTGAAAGAGCGTAATATGCCATTTTGGCAGTAGCAGCAGGTCCTTGTTTGATAGAAATTACTCTCACTGCATAGCAACCAGAAGAGATCTTGCTTTTGTTTTTCAACATTATCATCAAATTTAAGATTTTGTCTACGCAAACTTTATTTCCTATTACATCTTTGCCTAACATAAGTTCATTAATCGAGCATCTGAAGAGCATCTGTTGAAAAATAATTTGTTCGATCCGCACAAATCTTTCAAGTCTGTAGCAATTATTTCATAAAATTCCCCGACCTTCTTGCCTTTCCATATTACGGTGGTATCATCTGCCAAGAGAGTGAATTCAGCAGATATCTTGACTTTAGTGAGGTCGTTGACATATAATAGAAAATATTCTAATTTTCCTGCAGAACATTAATCGGCAACAATTTATTGAAGCTGCACAAAAATAAAGGTGATATTGTCATTTCTTCGAAAGAGATTTTTCACTGACTGAACAATTATAGATCTACAATTTCGGCCACTGAGCTAGTAACATTTTCTTTCAACTCTAAACTTGATTTCACGCCCTCATGTGGATGGATTTGCAAACTTCTAAACTTCTATACCTTCGAGAAGACAAGATATTTCTTACATATATTCCAAATTGAACACAAGATATAATCTCTTCAGTGCGGTTCTAGATATAACCATTTTCTTGTAGATGTAAATATTGTCCCGAGAACCTGTGAAAATATGGTTTAGTAACAGACTCTCATTAGTGCGATCAAATATTGATAGAAAAATAATGAATAATACGTATCACGTTCACAATGCATCCCAAAAAAGAATTTTCAACAGTCGATATTACTAAAATCGACGTTAATACCTATGCTTGTTCAAAAAATAGGGTGAATATTCAAATTTCACGGGCTACATACATTACATCAGTAGTTTTTCTTTTTTTTTAATGTTGTTTCACTCGTCTCGAGCATTTTTTCACATTACCAGCTGTTTAGCATGTTTAGTTTGTTAGTGAGAGGCATGGAAGTTAGGAGTGTTTTGTGTGTTCGGCGATTTTCTGCTATTGAAAAATATTGATCAAAGAATTCGCATCAAACTTTGTGTAGAAAAGGAGTTGTGTGCTCGAAAACACTAGGAATGTTGACAGTGGCATACGGTGATTGTATTCTGAGCCATAAAAATGTTTACAACTTTTACAACCTTTCTCAGAAAGTTGAGTAGATGTGATTGACGATGCAAGCACTGGACGCCCCAGCATATCAACAACCGATGAAACTACTGAAAAAGTGATTGTTATGGATAATCGTTGAATCACTCTCAGAAAAGTTGTGAGGATGTCGGCATATCGATTGGCTCATGCCATGGAAATTTTTCGAAATTTTTGGGTGGTAACAAACTTTGTTTCTAAATTGTTGGATTTTGGACAAAAAAACGTCGCATGAACATTGCTTAGGAGTTGTTGAATGACGTCAATGGCAATCCAGATTCGCTCAAAAGGGTCATAAATGGTAACGAATCAAGGTAATGAAATCGAAACCTCAGTCCAATTGACCCAATGAAAGAGTCCAGCATTACCAAAATAAAACACGCCAAGTTAAATCAAATGTCAAGGTTTTGCTTTCTGTTTCTTTCGATTGCCGTGACATATTGCATCAGGATTTCTTGCTTCACGGCTTTTGCATCGCAATAATGCACCTACTTGCTTGTCATTTCCTGTTCGTAATTTCTTGATCAGAAACAACACCGTACTCTTGCCTCAGCCACCGTATTCACCAGATTCGCCATCCTGCGATTTTTTCCTGTGACCAAGATTAGGGAGACACATGAAATGACGGCGTTTATGATAATTCAGGGGACTATAACCGATTTGCTGAGAGACCTCAAGGACATACCCAAAAGTGCATTTACGAACTGCTACTAGGATTGAAAAAACGCTGGAACAAGTGTACTATATCTGAGTGGGACTACTTTGAAGCGGACAAAATAAAAATTGGACAATAAATAGATTTTTTTTGAGAAAAATAAAAATTCAACTTATTTTTCAAATAGACGTTACAATTCCGTCCTCATTAAATCTATTAGAAACAACTTCATCGTTGATGCCACACTTTTATCGTTACTCTCAAATGGAGTATTTGGAGTCCACTAGATACTCGTTAGGACAAGAGGATTGTTCCGAATTCTTGGGGTTCTTGTTGAATAATCTTCGTGAGCCAAACAATAGCAGAATCAATACCCCTGACCGCTCTGGATTGATTGATTCCGTATAGTCTATCTCGTCTTGTGTTTGTAAATCTTTGTGCTGGAAAAATCCTCACTTGTTCACTTTGTAGTAAATGTTTAAGAGGTAGCAAAAACGAATGTGAATTTCTGGAACTTCATCTAGCTTTTCCCAATATGACAAATAACCAGTCCGTGCAAAGCTTATTTTTAAATCATCTAAAAATGAAACTTCTAACGGGTGATGATCAACTGTATTGCCAAACATGCGCCAAACTATCTGACTGTTATAAAGAAACAAGTATAGCTGAGGCACCAGTCAATCTAATAATAACACTGATGATCTTCAAACATGACTCAACCTCTGACGTAAGCACCAA
>WOGO01004445.1:0-13266 GCA_015342085.1 Leptinotarsa defecta | reverse complement strand
GGGCAAATATTTAGATTGCGGTTTTCTTATCAATCGTATTTATTTCAAGCAAAATTGGCTTTTGGGTACTCACAGTTTACTGTATATAAAATAAATCCGTTCCAAAATGCAATTTACACCGACTATTTTAATAAATATTTATTGTTGCTGTCATAATGTCACTGACACTTAATATTACTCAGCAAAAATATTTTATTTTGTACTGCAATCTAATGAATTAACTATGTTTTTTAAGGAGACAACTATCACCGTACACCGCCGTCCGACTATAGCAACAAAAAGAACGTAATCGAATCAAAATGTAATCGAACATATGGAGAGTGGTGAACTCACCTCGCTAACATTTTGAGATTTGCCTTCGACTGCATGTGTCAATCACAATATCCCTATCAGCAAATTTGAAATTTATGAAATGAGAGGTACAGCTTTAAATTTAATCAATTCATACTCAACATATGGGTAGAAACTCAATTTAGCTATTTCTTTCTGCTAAATAATGAGAAGTACCTACCTGAATTCAATATATACATGGTATAATACAATGGTATTGACCAGGAAATATTGGTTTCTCGAAAAATATTTGCTAATTCTTGATGGAGTAGCCATGAGACATCAATATTTCGAATTATGACAATGCATTGTCATAGATAGACAATGCATTGAATGGAATTTTGACTATCTGATGACCAGAAAATATTATTTCTGTTGAACTCAGAAGTAACATTGGTTGTGTGTGGTTGAATACTTTTCATGAATTTTTGGAAAATTGAGAAGAGAGGGATTCCACCAAGACATGAGAATACAGAGAAGGGATGGATATTAAGATAAAGATGATATTATTTACGTCATGAAAAAAAAAAATACAAAATGTCACTTGATATTTTTATTCATGTTCCAAGCAGGATTATAAAATCAAGCAGCAACGTATAACAATCCTTAAAACTCTATGACAAAATCTTATATAACGTTGTCTTTATCTACAGTTCTAACATATTACAATAAACTCCTATATTTACAGTTGATGTTCCCCATTCTTGTCAATAGGCAGTCTATTGTTCAGACTACTTTTTAGACTACTGTTTTATTTACTGGAAAAATGACGTTATTTTTGACATGAATGAAATATTCTTCATGAAGTTGCTTCAAACTAAGCTGAATGCATCGTTATTTCTAAAAAATATACATAATAATGACACCTATTGGAATTCATGTAGATGAGATTATTTTTTTTTTGTCTGAGTAGATTGAAAAATAATAACAATCCTCAGGTTTGGGCTCTTCAGGAGAAATTTAATACCTGCAATACACGTTATCGCGGCAACATAATTTTGAATCTGGGCTCCACTACAAAAATTTCAATTTCAATTAGACTTTGGAAATGAAAATAATATTGCGATTTCGAAAGAATTTTGAAAAATACTGCATAATTACAATAAATATTTTCAAGCTTCATTGTAAAAATGAATTTCATATAGATGAAAGAAAAAGAGAAAAATGGAATAAAAGACTGCGGTCGATGGACAGAAAAACTTAGGGGGAAAAACCGGAAATTGCATGTGACTGAATGAGATAATTTCAAAAAACCTTCAATGTAAAATAGAGATCAATAAAGAAACAAGATAAGACAAAAAAAATAGTTGGTCAGAGCTCAAAGATTGTATTGACCTTAGAGAATGTAGTAGTATCGCGAAATCTATCTACCAAAAAAGATTTTGATCGTTGAAATAGACAAATTCATGAATTTGAAGCTTTGGCTCGAGAGGCTCTCAGAAAGGTTTTGTCGTTTGAGCGCATGGGTGACCAAAGTTCTGAAGTTATCAAAATCATAAACCCATATCTAAAATGACTGAAATTATGTAAGTAAATTCAGAAAATGATCTGAAATTCAAACCAGAGACGACGCGTCGTTTATCAAATCGTCTGGCACCCACAAGAAAATTGCACCCGGACACGCGTGTTTTGATCACCAAGTGATCATCTCCAAGAGGTAGATTAAGTAGTTTGATCCAAGTTCCTGAAATAACAACTGAGTTTTTCTAGAAATTTTTCTTCAAAACGTAGAACCGAAGTGGCTCTCAAAAATTATATGTGTAAAAAAATAATCATTGCATTTCATAAAATGAGTCGAATGAAGAAAATGTTATTCTGAAAGTTATCAGGTGATTTGCTTCTGTTTGGAACTTTGAATATATTGAACTTCCCTTATGAAGAAAATAAAATAAATAAAATGTTATTATAAACATTTCAACCAGAAATTCATTAATTTTTTTCCATATTCGACAATGACTATAAATCATTATCACCTGGTTTTTCATAACTTTCACTGCCTTCATCATTATCTTCATCATAATCATGGGTACGCGCTCGTATCTGACATTTTTTATTGAAACGACATGAATTTTTTGGTGTAAAATTCAGTCTTATTCCACTCACTGTTTTTCATTTTATTGCATTCATTTTTCTTGTGGGCGCTAGCTGATTTGACAAAACATTTTTGAGCGCCCTCCTGGATTTGAATTTCAAATAAACTTAATAATAACATTTCAGCCATTCCAGAGATGGATTTATAATTTAGAAAAGTTTACAACTTTGGCGCACCCACCCCTTCAAACAACAAAACCTTCTGAATTACTTTGACTATATTGTTCATAAACAATAGCCATTTCAGCGATCAATAGCTTTTTTGGTAGCTCTGACTAATTTCATGGTGGCTGAATCTTGTTCTTAATCGAGAGTGGTCTGATACATGAAACATGTCTTCATTATTTGAAAAAAAATAAGAATAATTTGAAAATTTTACCAAAACATACCCCTCCTGCTACAACTTTCATTTGTTTTGAGATTGAGTTATCAGGAAAAAATTCAAAGGATTCACAGGATTTATGAATGCTCTACGAAATTACCAACTTATCTTTCAATTTTCACTTCATGAAATCATATTTAATATCAGACTTTTCTAAAAATTTTAATGAATCCTTCAAATGACTTACAACTTTCCTACAAAGAACGGAGAGTTGATCCACCTAACATGTTTACCAACTGAGCGATTTGAAAGTTATAATTATAGCGTCTACATATACCAATTTATATACCTACTATAGATCATCTCCTGATGATGCCCACTCGAAAAAGGACTCTTTTATATAAATATTTTTTTTTATGTGAAATCTTGAAGAGGCCTTACGTGAGAATTTCTTCAAGGATGATATCATGGTTATGTACTCCCAGAAAGTTTTTGAGGACTAATTCCCTTTTGAGGATGTTCCATATGTTGCATATGACGTTAGTGATTGAACAATTGGGAAAAGAGAAAAATATATCTACTGAAGCAGTGGTAATACCGATTCCCCAAAAAATCTTGGTTTTTTAAATTGATATTTCTTGTCAAGAGTTAATGATCAATAATAAATGCATTTTTATGTAAAAAATATTTTGGGAATTAATTTTTTCTCAAGAATGATACATTCATTCATAATAATTTTTCAAGCCATAAGGAGAAAAAAAAAACATTATTGTGGATTCCATCAACAGCTTTTATCAATGAAAAAAACAGAGTTATTGTTTTATTTAGGTTTTTGATTCTTTAATAGTTTTGATTATTCATGAAAAATTTCAACTTGAATTTTTTCAATTTTTTCAGCTTGTATTTTTTCAGAAACCTCAGGCTTCAGTTTCAAAAATATTATGTTTGTCACGTAAACTTCCAACTTGAAAACAATTGAATCAGAATGTAGATCATAAAATAGAAATTTGAATGAACCAGTATCAAATACTTCTTTGAATTGAAGAATAGTTAAAGGTTCAAATAATCAACGAAATGTACTTTACAACGTCCTAACCAAAACTACTCATTCAGGTCCATCAGTATCTGCATGTTCAAAACTCTGAAAATTCATCTGTAAATTCTAGTGTTTCTATGCGTTCTTATAACCCAACAACAAAAAACCGAAATCTGAGCCTTATTCATTCACTTCGCATACCCATATCATAGAAAATGACATGAGTTTCCCAATTTTTATAAGTGCATTTTCGATTAAACCAATTATTTGAGGTGGAGTAATATACAAGAATACTTAGCTGAAAAGTAAGTAATAGCCACTTTTGAATTTTGTCTATAGTATTTGAAATAAAATAATTCTCACACAAATGTATATACTACATTTATCTTAATGAACTTGAAATCTCATTGGGAAGTTAAATTATTTCTGAAAATTATTTGAAATTCAAATCCCTTCTCTGAACGAAAATATTCAATTTAATTCCATGTTCAATCAATTCTGACAGGTCAGTGATATTTCTAGTGGGTTTAACGTTAGTGTTGCTGTAATTTGTTGAATATTTCTCAATTTGACTACTACAACTTTAAAATTATTTGCAAGTGAATTAAAAAAAATCACATAGTTCTTCAGTACAATATTTCATTCATGCATTTTCTCTGAACGTCATTTTATTAATCCTCCAAGAGACACATTGTCATTTTTGAATTACTACGTGGGTATTATTACATTTATTATTATTACCATTGTGCTATTCGACACATTTTTTGGTGTATTCCTTTAATTAAATCCTATAATGGCACTACGTGTTTCAGTAAATTTATAACAGCTGAAATTTACCATCACTAAAACGATATTTCAATCAATGACAATGGAGGGATATAACTTCAACGAAAAGCAGGGCAGAATATAAGGATACCAGAACAAATTGAAAGGATTTGATGGGAAAATAAGATTGATAGTCCAATTAAATATATGAAATACATCTAGATTTTCGAGATGAAGCAACAGCTCTTTCTATTGACCAGACAAGTGATCGGTTTTTTCGAAAAATCAATTTGATTTTCTCAGGAACGTAGATAGTAAATACTTGTTAGTATTCAAGCATTTAGAAAGACGATGTGCACAGTGAAAAATGAAAAATCGAATGTTTTTGCCAATAATAATATTATTAATATTCATTGAAAAACAACTGAACATTTTATCATTTTTGTATTTACAGAATGATTGTGCAATGATAAATGACACCTACATTCACTTCTTTTACTTCCTTCAACTATTCAGATCTGGGTTGGTGATATATTGAGAAAAAACTTCTTGGCTTTCTACTCATCGATCATCGAACAAAAAATGTAGGAAATTTCAAAAAAGGGAGAAAAAAAATAACTACAATGAATAATCTGCAAAGATGTGCATATCGTTCACAGCAGTTTATTTCGTATATAAACTGAAAGAAAAATAACCTATTTCCATTCAGTTCGTGTTCCAAACTTTTGTTATGGATCTGAAAATAGGATCAATACACAACATAATATGTGAAAGATCATGGGTACAAAATTTAACGTATATGAAGCACTTTCATTCTCAATGGTGTACTATGAAGTTCCGGGGCAAGACACTTGTCTCATCTCCTCATCAACATTGTTTTTGTATGACAGTACATTATGTTTCTTTCGGTGATATAATGTCGTAATGTAATGAAAGAAATGAGTGCTTCATCTTGTATTGTTATCAAAAAAAATGGTGCTGATTGGGAGATAAGAAGGCAAATGTTATTTCCCGAAACTTCGAAGTGTACAACTTTAGGGATGTTACCGTTCGATGTAAGAGGAATTTTGTACCAATTAATTGATGAATGTAGCCGTTACTATGTGGTGGGAAATCATAATGAAGAAAAGAGAATTGAAACCTCTTATGTTTTCACCACTTTTATTTGTAACTAACGTTACTCCAGTTTCGTCCTATAAGGACATTTTCAGACATTATATGAGTTTGAAAATGTCCTTACAGGATGAAACTGCAGTAACGTTAGTTACAAATGATTGTGGTAAAAAACATAGAAAATTTCAATTCTCTATTCTTCATTTTGTACCAAAGCTTTCTCATGTATAACATGATAAGTGTTCTTATGAATGGGTATATGTTTCAATTACATAATGAGAGGTTACAGTACAATTAGGATGAAAAAAACTTTCTCGTAATACAATATTCTTGTGAAACTAGTCTTTCGATTTGTATCTGAAAGAATTTTCTGTGCATGTAGAGTTTTCATTTATTTTTCTTTTCTTCGAAAAATTTTTACTTTTTTTGATGATAGGGATATAGTTTATATACTTCAACTTTCATTGATGAGTTTTCATTTTCCCCCCGATCGAACTTAATGAAGTTGAATTAGGATAATTTTGCCTCTTCTTCAATAAATTTCAACAAATCCAAAGAAAGAAAAAAAAAACGAAAATTGGGAAAAACATCAAATTTGTCATCGCGCCATCTGCATGTGAACGAGGTAATCAACCGCATATCCGAAATTTGCCCAATTCCTCATATAAAGAAAAAACTTCACACATAGTCAGTGAGCATAATCCCTACACTGTAGGTTAATAGACTGAAATCAGAAAACAACTTCTCCCCTGGCAAATATCACGAATAGTGTTGGATTGTATCCGGCAGGTAACAGTGCAGGATTCTTCACTGAAGTTATTCCTGCATATGCTGTTGGTCACACAACTGTCGCAATAGATTTTTAATTATTGGAACACACTTGCAGACCGGTTTCGAGCTCTTTTGCTACTCGTCAGTGCAAGGTAGTGTCTATCATCGACATGAAGTCGATGATTTTTGATTATTGAAAATCGAATTCTTTCAGGGTATTATTCCCCGAACTAGTCTGAAGCGGACAACAAACAAGATTTGTCATCGCGCCATATGCCTTTGAACGAGGTAACCAACCGCAGATTCGAAATTTTCAATTATCGGAAATCATCGACTTCGATTTTTCTTTGTATTGCGAAATAGAAATGCCGCACGGAATGAGCAGTAGTATGAGATCACCCTCACCCTCCTGGAGGATTGACGAAATAGGGATGAATGTGCAGAATTGATTTTGAACGGAGGATCTCATTTATGTTTTCAGCAAAACAGCTATAATGATATCACAATATTGCGAATTCGAATTGACTCAGAAATAGAAAGCGAATTTGATCATTTGATCATTACGTTATATAGAGTCCGAAACCTGTCTGGAAGTGTGTTCCAAAAATTGAAAATATATTACGGCAGTTGTATTGCCAACAGCAAATGCAGAAATAACTTCAGTGAAGAATTCTGGACTGACACCTGTAGAACATAATCCAACGGCTTTCGTGGTATTAGCCAGGGGAGTAGTTGTTTTCTGATAGGTGTCAGTCCATTAACCTACAGTGAAGGGAGTTGAGACTGGCCTGAACAAATTGTTTCTTTAGATTATTTGAGAAACTCTGGTATTCGTATGATGAAAACACCGGTACTCGTATGACAAAAAATCTTGCCATATTTAGTATCCTGAAAAGTGAATGTTTCAGATATTTGGTTGTTTAATGATTGGTGAAAATTGGAATCGTCAAATTTATACCGATATATTAGAGACATCAATACTCATAGTTCACACCACTCAAGCACGATATAGCACTGCCTCACCCTGTACTTTGTGTTAGTGAATGATAAAATGTGCATCATCCAGATCAGTGGATTTTTTGAAGAGGACTAGCGGAGAGTTACCAATTCAATTCAATTCTCAAGGAATCTGTAGTGTTTCAAATAATGAAAAACATTATGAAAAACTATCACATAACGCATTTCTGAATGGATTATTTTCTTTCTGGGAGTGAATAATTCTATTTAAAACTTTCGCAGAAACTTATTTTCAACAGATACCGTTTCAAGCAATACAAAAATGAATAAGTTGAGAATCAAAGTTGGAATCTCATGATTCATCATTTGAACTTTTATACTTGACTGTCGTAATTTGTAATTTGACAAGGAATTGGGAATTTAAATTTCCGATGCGGGAAAAGAAATCTGAGAACATTAATAAATATCATTAATGGGGCAGATGAATTCAGTAAAATTTCATGATATGTTGTTACCATTCTGTTGACAACAAAATTTCTGCCGTTTTGTTAGATTTATGATTTTAAACATAAACAAATAAATGATGAAAGTATGATTACTTGGGTTGACAAAAACTTATACCTTCGGAAAAGAGTTAACTGTCATCATCATAACCAATATCAATGAAATTTCAATATAGTTATCACAATGATGTTGAACTCTTTTGTATTGAAACAAACATCCAAATTTCAATTATGCATCAAGAGGTAATTGTGCATAAAATATAGAAATGCAGAATTGCCCAATTCTCGACTATGACACAATATTTCATTAAAGTTGAGCACACTAAAAATACATTAGAGAATCACCGCTGCCGAGGAAATTCATTTTGGAATAGAATTTATTCCGCCTTTCCCTCATTTTCAATTGGCGTCCCACTTCAGCTGCTACAAATTGATTTATCAACAAATTTATTCATCAGAAATGAATACTCTACTTTTCATTTGTCATATATAAAATTTTCATGAGCTTTTCGAAAGTATATAAATATTTTTCATTGCATGTTTATGTACATTTTCAGGTAATTTTTCTCATTTATGAAATATCATAAGCTTTGTCGTTGAAATGAGCTCGATGAGGGACGAGAATATGTCTTCAAAGCAGAATTCACGTTGATGGAGATGGTGAGCTTGAATGCTTCATGATTGCTGTCGAATGGCCCAGTAACATAAAAGGGGAATCTAAATTGAATGGATCGTGACATGTTTCAGTAAGGCCATTATAACATTTGATGTTTCGTTAAGTTACTCAAAATTCAGTGAGAGCATACTTGTTCAGAATGTATGATTACATATAACAAAATTATTATCAGGTTTTGAAAATTAATTTCAGAATTAACTCACAATAAAATATGAACATATTTGGTCGGCATGAAAAACTTGTGAACCAAGTGAGCATAGAATGTAGAGAAATTTCAAACTCATAAAATGAAGAGATGATAAAATCAAATGAGAAATATGAACCTCAATTCGAAATTACTTGATTATTTCAAAATGAAATTTACAAATCTGTGATTTTATGATATAGCTGTATCAAGTTAACCACCAACATTTTCAAAAATGTTTTGATATGGCAGATAATATCACTGGAAATGTTCAAACATCGATATAAGTTTCTCAGGGAACTGCGTGACTGACACAATAATTCACTCAATCAATATAAAGTTTTCATTTATGTTGAATGCAATAATCACAACGTTACTGAATTTTTGTGTTTTATATATTTCTCAATATTTTAAACCTCACCATATATTCATAGCCAAAATATTGACACTCTATTGTTTATTCACATCAGAGTAAAAATACATTTTTTATTGTATTGTGAACGTTTTCACAAAGTGGTATTGGTCTCTATCATATACGACATACAATAATAATGTGCACGCCGAATAATAATAATTTCAGTATCCATTTCTGAACTGCACTATCAATTTCTACAGAATAGTCATCAATATTTCATATGAATGCTTCAAATCTGTCAATGAAAAATAAATCATTTTTAAACTTCAGCTATCAATTATATAAGAACATTTCGTGATGTCTATGTCACAATTCCATACGTTGAAACCCAGATATTTCGATGTTGCTAAAAGGATTTCTTTGTTCAAACCTACTTTGAAGTGAAAACATTCTGGAAACCTAAGGAAATCATCTACAATATTCACTTTCAAATTTCTTAAACTGAAAATTTCATCAGCGGTATTGAGAAAAACCAAACTGTTCATGTAGGTAGCGGAAAGAAATTGCCTTAGTACAGATCCTCGAGGAACATTATAGTCATACTTAGGACATCATCAATTTCAACACTCTCTTCATGGTCTGATTAGTAACCGGTATGATTGTACGCATGACATAATTATGATTTTTTTTAGAATATTTTCATGACAAATGGTTTGTGAAAATTTGGCAGAGTGACAAGGTGGCTTGACACTTCTTTGTCGATGTTCCACCTAAAGATAGAAAAACATGAAAAAAATTATGAACAAAAATATTAGTGAGAACTTCAGAAAAATATTTCATGTGTACACCTGAAAATTGGACAGTTTGAACAACAACATATTCAAGTTATGGAAAAACTATTAATTTAATATAATATATCTTTCCTATGAGTATTTTCATTTAGAATTCTTGGTATTTTTCGAAACTGAAGTCGATATTTGAAGTGGAATTTTATTACGTTTATAATAACAATATTGCGTGAATGACATTTATTTCATTTTTCGTTATGAAGTTTGGTGCACCAGAAGTAGTTTTGTCAAATTTCTTCACAAATGAAGTAATTGCTTGACATTTTATATTCAGGAATTCTATCTGGCGCTGTACCAAATAGAGAGTGATAGATCAGGTTTATAAAATATTGGGGAACATCAAATAATGTATACTCGACTTTTTTTTGATGGTTGTGGTTCTCATAACGATAAATAGTCGAAAAATATGTGTATGGCGAAAAACTTAGAATTGGGAATATTTGATCTCCAGATTCAAATTTACATATCTGAAAAAGTAGACATGACTCCACAATTTTCTATGGTTAGAAATCTTAGGAAAAAGAAAATTCCTAGAAATATTCAAGAGAAGATGTGAATATCTTGAACAAATAATAAAATTCAATTTGAGTCCCCACAAATAATTATTTTTCAAATTAATTCAAGAAAATAATTCTATATTCTCAATAATAATTTCTTCTTTTTAGAATTGTAAAATCATTTGGCCAATGTTACCTTTCATGATGTTGAATTAACTAAAAAAAATTTCATGTGATAAGTCAAGAAATTGAAGATGAAAAACCCCAAAAAAAAAGTATTTAGGTACGTAATCTAAAAAATATTTAGTGTAGACCTGAAAATGCAAAACTTGTAGAAATGACAGAAATGCTGAAAATAACTCTTCGAATTGATAACAGATTTATATTTTTTTGTTCTCGTTTAGGTTGGAAAGAAGGCGAAAAGATTTGAGGAATTTCAAAGTGAGGTTCTAAAAAACATTCAAAGTAGGCACATTGAAATTGATGACATGTAACTCGACAGAGAAAAATGGAATAATCTATCATCCCAGCCATCAATTTTCGTTCCGTCATTCCACCTCCAAAAAGTGAATTCTGTTCAACAATCTATAAAATACTCTTTTATTTACATAACAATACGTCGTGTGTGATATTGAAAATGAATATGATGAGATGATAATGGAATGTGAGTTGAAACCGCCCTGTTTAAACTGGGGGAGGACATCTAACCACCGTCGTAGTAGCGAACTCTGAGAATTCCTTGTCGATCGGCATTCGGTCGTCGTACAGTGTTGGGGCTTGCAGGATTATTCCAGCTGTTCCCACAAGAACGGCTAGAGTGAATATCCATAAAAATAGTCGATCCAACACCATGGCAACGTATTTCCAGTCCTCCTTCACCTGAAACAAAATAGCCGAACTCATTTTGTGTTTCGTCCTAAAGTGTGATTTTCAATAAAGAGATGCTGTGTATCATAGTCACGAATGATTATACCGTGTTTGATATGCTCAGTAAAGAAGCATATTACCGGGTGTTTTCAGTATCACTTCAATTTGAAAGATTCAACTTATTTGGTTGATGGTAATTCTGATCATTCCCACATTGATTTAAATTTAAGAGCCACCGGTAGACAGCTGTTTCAGCCTATTGGACATCGTCAGTACCGGGAAGGCAGATAGAGATAGGTATAGGGAACCCTAATAAAGTTCACTGAGGATACACTACAAAAACACACTTTTTTCTATTTTCCACTATATTTCTTTATTGTTGACCGGTTTCGGCTATTACACCATTTTCAAAAAAATGGGTGAAACAGGGTGAAAACAGGGTGAAAACAATTTTTGAATTATTGTCTGTATTTATAAATTTCTCAAAATATCTCAGAAACGGTCAGTTTCAAGTATAGGAAATATAATAGTAACTCACCTTTATTTTGTCTATAGTATCTTGAAATATAAAAAATACAGGGTGTTCCATGAGAAAAATATAACTTTGGTATGCGACTTTTTTGAGAGTCACCCTATATATTTCAAAATAATTTTGGAATATGCTCCTCGTGGACCCACATATGACTGTGCTAAATGTTTTTCCCTAAATCTCTATATCCCGTTTTGGTTTTTGTCTTCTTCTTTTTCATATATGTTTATGTTTTGCGTTATTTTCTTGTTTGGCTTGTATGTGATGTTGATGTTCAATGGCTTGAAGATGTTTGTTAGTTTTTTGGTTGGGTGTCCTACGTACGTAAATGCTGTCCATCGTTGTGTTGTTTTGTCTGTTGGGTTGGTTTGATCCTTGTTCTGTATTTTTTGTTTGATTCAGTTTTCTAATTTATCTATTGTCTTTTAGGTGTATCCGTTTTCGTTCGCTATTTGGTATATGATTTTCCGTTCTTTGTTCCGGGCTTCCTTGCTGAGTGGTATCCTTAATATTCTATATATATGAATGCGTTATATGCAGACATTTTTTGTGATGGTGGATGGTTTGAGCTTGCGGGTATGGTGGAGCTTGTTTGTATAGGTTTTCTGTATATTGCCATTTGAAATTGTGTTTTGTTGTGGTTGTATTGAATCGCAGTAAGCTAATTTTGAAAAAATAAGTGTTTCACAGAGACTCAACTTCAGACTTTTTGATAAAAGGTGTCTACTTGGATAAAGTCGTCTCAATACATTCATTCACAGTAGGTATTATGTTAATGTTGACACGGATCGACAATGACTCAAACACAATATTTCTTTTACTTTTGGGACCAAATAACATGATCTGGGATTTCTTTGTATCGATAGTGAGATTATGTGCACAGTATACATCATATATAATTTTGAGGTTTCTGTTAATATTTTCATTAGCGTGTGTAATATTTTTAAAGCTGAATGAACTATACAATTGAGTATCATCGGCGTAGTGATGTATTTTAGCAAAACTAACAAATTCATGGAAGTCACTAATATAAATTGCAAAAAGGAGCGGTCCCAAGACTGAACCTTGCGGTACACCAAATTTTTTTGATATTAATGTTGATTGGTTACCATCAAGGTAACTTGATTGGGTCCTTCCGAAGAGATAGCTATTCATAAGTGACACTGCATTATCGGTGAAACCAAAGCACTTGAGTTTTAAGGACAATAAAGAAGGATCGAATGCTTTACTGTAATCAAGCATTAAGAAACATGTGAAATTTCCTTCATCAAGTGATACGAGACTCAGAGCCGTAGTAGTATAGAGGGCGAAATCCAGACTGAACGGAGGTAATAAGATTTTTTCGTTCAACGTAATCTGAGAGGTGTTCTTTAATAATCATTTCAAAGATTTTTGACATGGCAAGAAGAATACTTATAGGTC
>WOGO01004444.1:0-13267 GCA_015342085.1 Leptinotarsa defecta | reverse complement strand
CACCCAAAAATCTCATATGAAAAAACAATTCTGAACGATCCCTGCACCAGACCCTTCAAGGTCACATCGCCTTGATGTTACTAAACAACAACAATAAAAAAGCAATTAATACGTCATAGTGGTGGGGGGAGGCCCAGAACCGGCTGTAATGTGCTACTAGAGTCTTTGGTGCAATGACGTCCTTACTTTTCTCGAATCTCAATATCATGCCGGCTTGCTAAAACACAAATTGTGGCCAAGCAAATGGCAGAAAGCTGTTATCCTTGGCTTACTACGGTTGCTCAAGGCACATGATTCTCAGACCCAATGATCATTTGTTCTACGATGTGGGGAATGGCCACTGCTTTATGATGCTGGCGCGACTGTGTCGGAGCTTCGGAGGCAGGGCCCGACCAGTTTACCCTACTGAAAAAATAATAATAATGATCAGAATTAGGTACTTATATATTCCATATAAGACTACATATATGATAACAAGAAAAATGATTGATGAAGAAGTACAGAGGTAGTGTAGAAGGTATTTCTTTGTTAATTTCATTGATTTGTTTTTCATACCTGTTGATACCCTGTATCATGGATACGATCAATAGTTGAAGGAATATTAGGTAAATAAAAAACAGTTGTTCAAAAAATAAATTTGTCAAGAGGCAAAAGTCTGTCAGTTCTAGAATAAAACGGCATTTTCTGCAAAGGTTTGAGAAGTTCCACATAATGTTTCACATGGATCCTTCGGGTTTTTCATTCGAACACGCCATGGAATTTAAAAAAATGCAAGAGAATACTGCTTGTGAAATTGATCTGCGGAGAAGCAGTAGGTACAATAAAGGCATTCCTCTGAAAAGATATTTCCTATCAGAAATGGATGCTGTTGAATTTTGTTCAAATGTGCCTTCAACTAGTAAATAGTCCGAAACTGGAAGACAAAGAGGTTTCTTTGATACAGAAAAATCCATTCCTGGAAATGGTATTTGTGAGGTCACTGATTTTGACTACAATGTTTCTGAAAAAGTTGTTGATCCTAATTATATTCCTGACACTACAGTCAAAAAAGTGAATTCAAACAAGGAATCAGTTACTGGCAAGAAGTCTAATGTGACCAAGTGAAACTCAGAACTCCAGATATTGGAAGAACAACAGAAACTTGAAGGAGAGGAGAAACAAGAACAAATCAAAGTGTTTCGAAGAAAACGCTTGAATTCAGCAAAACAAATAGAGCTCAAGGAAAGGATCATAGAAAGTTCCGAAAATAATAGTTAAAGCCCTTCGGCTTGCCCTTTGGCAAGTTTTATCGCCCATTATTCTGCCAAGATATAATTTTCCAAATTCAAGTTGTATAAAGGAAGTTGATCTGCATATTTTCTGCGATGATAGCGATAAAGTTTTGTCATAGTAGCTTATTTGAGATATGAAGACGGAGAAATCATATTCTCATCATTTGTCTCTTCAAAATTCAGAGTAGCCCCATTAAATTAGCAAACCATTCCCAAGAAGCAGTTTTGGTTTATCGTCTAGGAAAAACGATTCGTAATGAACTTGAGTACAAAATAACATTCATTACTGGTCATATTCTTCAGTCGTGTTGAAACAAATAAGATCAGAGTCCAGGCGGTTTTCAATTTTTGTGGCTTGTAGAATGGGAGGAATACGAGAAGAAACTGATATTTCTCAATGGCACTGAGTTCCATCCGATTTGAATGTTGTCAATCAAGCCACGAAAAATCTGGCCAACATCGACTTCAGAATAGTACATGGTTGAATGGTCCCAGTTTCCGTAAATTTACTGGGGAATCCTGGTAAAAAAACACTACATATCAAGTAAAGACCGTGAAAGTATACCTGCAATTGTCTAACAAAGAGGTTTCCAGTTACCTGATATATACAGATTTTCAAAATGAATTCGATTTATCAGATCTACTGCTTGGGTGCTTCATTTCAAGAAATTTTTTAGAATTCCCAAATTTGAAAGGCCAAACGAATCAAAACTGGATGTTGATATGGTTGAGGAAGCTTCTCAAATGTGTTTACAAAAGGGCCAGTATGAATATCTCGAAGAAGTAGGTCTGTTGAAGCGAAATATGTTACTTCCGAAGTCCAGCAGATATTACAAATTGTCAGCATTCCTTGATGAAAATGGTATAATCCGGGTAGGAGGAAGATTTCCTGGAAATAGTTCATTAGATCTTAGATATGATGTTCGATATACAGTAATCCTCGATCCCAAAAACTAGTATACCCAAATGCTAAGTGAACATTATCGCCAGAATGGTAGATATACTGGCAAAGAAAAGATATTAAATAATCGAAGACTGAAACATTGGATCATCCATATGCGACAGTCAGTTGAAAAATATTTCAAAACTTGTCTCAATTGCAAAATTAGAAAATGTAAGCCATCTGTCCAGAAATAGAACTTTTACCACCGAAACGACTAGAATGCAATGTATTTTCCGTGTTAGGAATCACACGTTGACCTTGTTAGACCTTAGCTCGCAGAAGTTTCGACTTTTGAGAGTTGTCGTTCGTAGAAGGGCGACAGCTCGTTAACGGAAAAACAAATTTCAACAGAACAGAACGTTAGGATTAACTTTTTTGGACCAATGACTGTTTCTATTGGAAGGAAAAAAATTTACGGAGTCCTTTTCACGTGCCTTACTATCAGAGCAGTTCATATTGAATTGACAGCATACCAGATACCAGTTCCGCTATCCTTGCTATTAGGCATTTCATATGTCGCCGGGGACAGCCAAAGGAAATTTGATCGAACAATAGAACTAATTTCCTCGGAGCTGAACGAGAGTTACGAGAATCTATGGACTCCTTGAATATGGTTAACATACCAGACAAACTTCCTACAAAAGGTATAAAATGGAAGTTCAATTGCCCAGCAGGGGGAATATGGGAACGCATAGTGCGTTCAATAAAAACAGCCCTGAAGTTATCACTCAAATAAGTCAACCCTATGGACGAAGTTCTACTTACTCTTCTGTACGAAGCAGAATACATGGTAAACTTAGGCTCCTAACTCATATATCAGTTGATCCCAATGATTCAGAGACAACTACACCTAATCATTTTTTGCTTCTTTGACCTGGAGGTGTGCAGTCTTATGAAGTTTACCATAAAAAGCAGAAAACAATGGAGAGTTCCACAAGCCTAAGCTTTTTAGTATGATTTGTCATATAAATATTGAACGAAAGTCATTTTGTAGAAAAAACCAAAGTTTTTCATCGACCTTCTTTGAGTATTTTCATCAGTAGATTTGCTTTAACATTCATCATCTATCTGAATGAAGAGAAACAGAAAAGAAAAAACTGCTTAGATTTTTTAATTCTGAAGACGGAGGCAGATTTTAGCAACCGAAACGTTAAGATAAGTAATTGTATAACTTCTCAACTTTTTTGATAGGCGAAGTTATCGAAAGCGACAAGTAACTGATGATTAGAACATTTTTCTTCGTGAACAATACTTTGAATTTACACAATAACTCATCGAGGTGAACTGAAAAGCTTGCCTTTCCAGATTATGGAAGGTGAAAATGGTCAAAGAAGGTACATGAAAAATATTATTTGAGTTATTGAAATTTCAGTGGATAGATACTCGTATGTAGCAAGATTTCAGAATCCGACACGTATTTTACAAAAATACAAATAAATCTCTTTCGAATTTGAATCAATACTCATTTTGACATAGTCACCTTCCCGTATCAAACGAATCAATGGATTCATATTGGCGTCAGCATATTTCATTTAATGTAGCATGTTGTCTGATGATCATTGATCCTTTGCATGAATGTAGGTTATATGGAAATACATTAACCTCCATTTACAGAATGGAATTTCTCCAATGTTATTTCATAACAGCTATATGTAGCGGTTGATATGAAAGAGTCGATGATCACATTGGAAACTAAATAAAACTATGTGTATAAATATGTTCATTGTTAATTTTTGGCCACTCCTAATATTTTTAAAATTTCCTGCATATCATATTTGATGGAATCGGCCGATACCTAATGAAAATCCATGTCGTATTCAGAAAACACTTTATTTGGGGATTTTTACTAAACAGTTTTACAAAAACGCAACACGTGTTTCGCAATACAATAGCGTCTCTATATACAAACTCCAGCAGACACGCAATTGTATAGCGATGAAGTCTTACATATTTTTTCCTATTTCGTTTTTCTCGATTCTTTCCAATTTTTTTTTGTAGTTGTAGTTCTGTACGAGTCGTTTCTGTACTCTAACCAATGCTCAAACTTGAATAACTGCCGATGTCGATGATTGAAGTTACTTTACTCTTTCCAGTATATTTAAACCGTACATATGAGAGTCTATTCCTTTGAGAATTTATCGATTTTTTGAATAATGATTTCTTGTATGTATTCATCAAAAGTTATGTTGTGAAGAGGAACACCATTGAAACTATCTCTCATTAGTTTAGCAGCCTCGCCTAACTCAGGCCTTCTTAAATATGTGTCGCGACCTCAAATGAGGTGCAGAATCACTCGTAGAATGGAAAAATTGCTGTGGAATATTCACATATGGTGCAAGAGCGATGACGGGCAAAAATATTGATTTCAAGTCATTTTTTCAAGCTGCTCATTATGATCATATATCTTTTTCTCATTGCCTCATTCACTGAGAGGCCCTTGTAGCAAAAAACAATTTTATAATCGAGAAGAATCATTGCTAAAATTGTATTGCAAAAATTATTGTCGATCACTTAAAAGCATTAGAAACACACTTCTTGGGTTCAAAAGCTTTTATGAATTTGCTTAAGTGAGATTGATCATCTGATGCCACTTGAAGCTCAACAGGAATTTGTGAGCTTTCGAGTGACTCAAATCTAAAACTACAATTTCCAAAAAAGCCCTTGACTGAATTCTGGATCGGAACTAGAACTGAATTCCCCACAATCGCTGATATGGCGTTAAATGTTCTTCTACCATTCAACACCACATATTTATGTGAAGTAACTTTCTCAGCTTAAACACATATCAAATCCCAATATCGTTCTTCGCTAAAAATGTTGAATTCATTATTAAGCAATAGAAAACAGCACATCCGTTTCATTGAAGTTTCTCCTTCAATTTTAATTCAACACTTACCACTTAACGACTGCGTTCGAATATATTCGAACGAACTAAGACGGTCAGAATTCCCTTCTATTCATGTTATTGCAAAAAATGGTGATTTTGATGAAAAATAGAGCATATAATTTTTGTAACTATAATAAATACAATTTCACAACTTTTTGAGCAATTTTTAATTTTGAATTCTTGTATGGTCCTAAACCAATTCTACATATATTTTCATATGTATATGTATATTGTTACCTAAGCCCTGGCCTAATTGCTTCAATACAACTTTTTGAGATTCAGATCATAGATTTTATTGGCACACCTAAAGTTGCCAATGTTGCTGCAATTTGTTCCTGCGAATTCATCAAATTGTTGTCTCCTCTCAAATCATTTTCTTTATTTACTGTTTTCATCTCAACGTTGGATTCTAGAGATAAGGAAAAAGAGCAGTTTGATGGTGGCGAATTTTGGAGTAACTCTTTCCTATGTTCTTCACAAAGTCATTCTGATATTACGTGACTTAATCTGATGACTGAACCTTCTTGTATCAGATCACCCTGTTTATTCGTTTGTTTAAAAGTTGTTGACGTTTCATAGTGTCGTGATGTCATTACCCGAAAATGATTGTAGATACTGGCAATCGAAACGTCTTGAAGTATCTTGGTTTTGCTCATTTTTATTTTTATTCTTTTTAATTTTCATTTTATATTCACTCTGTGGTAATATCCATTTTTTATTTTGATTATTTCATTAATTTTTTGTATTTTCATTACACGTTTTATTATTTAATATTATTGCTATTTTTGGTATTCATTCCAAATTCATTTGTTTTTTCATAGATTTCGAATCACAGTAAAATCATATCAGGCAATGAAAGTCCAAACTGAAAAAATTCACCCTGTTTATCATTCTACGAAGGTTCAATCCCCAATATGTCGAGTAACTCTACAATCTTCCTTCTGGGTTAATTAGGTTAACCTTAAAGGTTTATTCTGAGCATGTGTTGAAACTCTGCCAAGTAAAAAAAATTACAAAGGTTTACTTTTGATATCTGCCAAGTTTTTTCTGCAGAATTGAAATAGAGAAATGAACATTGTACAATAGTACAACTTCCAAGACATAATTGATGACTTGTTTATTTTGTGGTAATTCATCATCACTTTAATGAAATGAATGGAAACACTTGTGTCTAATTACCACTAGTTGATTTATTCGACCGGTTTCGGGTTTGGCCCCATTATAAAATATAAAGTATATCAAGTTTTATATATTTCAATAAAGACACTCATAATTCAAATATAAAATAATTCACTAGAGTTCGTTGATTTTCTTAACGGCTATAAGTCATACAGACGCAGATGACGAATTTACGCTCCAACACTTCTCTGTTAAACGTTTAAAAACAACACATCAATTCATTTTTGAATATTTCATACCTTTATAACGTCATTGCAGATGTGACAAAAAAACCTTAACAAATTATGGTGAATAAACGACATACAGGCAGAAACATATATTCAATACTACCTTTTGGCGGTTATAAAAGGAAAAGTGTTAGGAAGATGTTATTGACTTACAAATCCAATGAAAACTTCAAAAGAACGCTATTTCGAGAAAATCCTGATTTTGTTATTCAATGTCGAGATAATTATCCATTTGAAACCAATGTGGCAATGAAATAGTTGAGTTGTTTTTCAAGGGGAAAAACTCAAATGTAGAAACACACACTTCACTAGGTATTTTATTATATTCAACTATTCCCTTAAAAAAAAAGATTTTTTTTTATTTTTAAAATATAGTGCCGAAATACCTAACTTCATTTCATGTATGAAAATTAATATCTGATATTTTAAAAAATCATTTATATTCATCCAGTGTCCCTATCACATCTCAAAATTCTCTCATTGACCGGTTTTGAAAAATATGAAGTCGGTTTTTTTCATTTTGATATTATAAAAAGTAAAGTGTGGTAAGATGATGGAAATGTATACTTATTTTCTAGAGAATAAACAGAGATCCTTGCAATCAACCAATAGCCTGATTCAAAGTGTATAGAATTTTTCAGTCATATTCATTGAATAGAAAACTATAAAACTGCGCCAGAGCTGTTTCCGAGTATATTTGAGGGACGTAGTATTTTCGTTGTCTCGCTGTCGTATATATGCCTAAGCACTATATGCTAAGAGGACTCATATAATTTACGGTATATTCAGAGATGACAATGAGAACACTGCGTCAGGCTTGGTACTTTGTACCCCATGGCCGACAGACCCGGAAAATATCTTTGACACAGTTATATTCGGCCATAAAAAACCACATTCTTTGATAAACTATAAAAATATTGAAACTTTTCCAGAAATTATCGTCCTGGAAGAAATGAAACCAACTGACTAGATCAACTTTTATTTTGAAATAGATGAAATTGGTCGATACTTGATGAAAAACTATAACTTATTCAAGTAACTCAAAGCCGCAACACGTATTTCGCTATGCGTATGTATGAAAACGTTTGATTAAGCTATTATATCCTGAAACAAGTGTTGATGCGATTTGTAAACTGACCAGTAGAAATCTAACAATGAAGTATTACTGAATAAGAAATATCATAATTCAGTTCCAACTTGATATAATTTGGTATATGATCATTAATTCAAATGAAAAAACAACTGTTTCATATTTACAAAAAAAACGTCAATTTTAACAAATAGGGGAGTCAGTTTACATTATTCGATTAACTCTATAATGGAAAAATATAAATTTGACTAGTTCGGATTTTCATTGCCTAATATGATTCTAATCTATGAAAGAACGAACAAAATTAGAATAAACACCTGAAATATCACTTATATATAATCAATCCCCTCTTACATCTCTCCGCTTCACCGGTTCAGCAGGAGTTGACCGTTTTTTGGGAGTTGACCGTTTTCCGCTTAATGGCAGGTTTCCTTTTGTTACGTTAGCTTGACTGGATGCGTCGTTGGACATCATATACATTTATATAGCTTCTTGAACTCCCTTTTAAACTAGTATTCCTTGTGTGGAAGATATCAGCTTAGAAACACTTGATGCTATGTTGATGAGTCCAAATATGCTCTTTCATTCCCGATTTGCTGATTTCTCCTTTGTGTGTTTCTCTTGTGCTCTGCAATGTGAATTTTCAATGGCCTCTCGGTTTCACGGATCTAGAATTTGCCGCACTCACAGGGTATCTGATAATTGCAATTCTTGGAATCACAGTCCGCGTTTGGTGGCCTGGTTTCCGTGAGGCTTCATACATGATTCAGATACTGCCTCATGTGAATGGGTTTTCGGTATACAGATGTTTTTCAGTTAGTAGCTGTCCTCTACACCAATACGTCTAAGAAAAGCGATTCGTTATGGACTTCATTCTCAATTGTCAGAGAACTGTCGAAGAAAATAAGAAAAATTGAGTCCAAGAACATCAGAACCTGCTTCGGATCCGGAAACAACATCCGTAGCAGCCTCACGAAAACCAGGCCACCACACCCGGGCTGAGATTTCAAGAATTGCATTTATCGGATACATTATGAGTTCGGCAAATCCTATATCGGTGAAACTAAGAGGCCATTGAAAGTCCGCATTGCCAAGAACAAGAGAAACACACAACGAGGAGAAATCAGCAAATCGGGAATAGCAGAACAGTTTTGGACTCATCCACATGCTGAGATCATCCACAAGAAGGAACACTGGTTTGAGGGGAAGTTCAAAGAAGCTGCATATATGTTGTACCACGACGCATCCAGCTAACCTAGCCTAGAGATACGCAATATATGGTGACCTGTAATCAAGCGGAAAACGGTCAACTCCCGCCAAACAGTCAACTCCTGCTAAACTGGTTAAGCAGAGAGAGATAGGAGGGGATAGTTTAAAAGTACTCGAATCATCTATTAGTATTCATTTCTCGGAGAAAAAGTTTATTCATCACACCTACAATCGAAACCTCGAAATAACTTGGTTTGAAATCTTTATATTTTTTATCTTCTTATATGTTTTAATTTTTATTCTCTTTTATTTATTTCAAGTCCGAATTAGTAAAATTCACCATGAAACATTGTCAATCACTTCCATACGAAGGAAGAAATACATTTAAAAAACTAGGTGAACTTTTATTTACGAATAGAAAGATTATGATTGAGTTCCAAATCGATATAATTTGATTCATGTCAATTGTATGAAAAAACAACTATTTAAAATTTTTAAAAATTGGTAAAAAACGATGTTTTCAATATTTTCACAAAAGTGAGTCAATTTTGACAAATAACGAATGAAGTCTGTGGTGAATACACCAAATTCCAATTTTATATATTATAGCGTCAATAGTGTCACTGCATTGCGTTTAAGAACTACAACAATAAATCAGTTCGATTCAAGGTAGTTTCTGTAAAATAAGAAAACACCAGCAACTAAAAATGTTCACTCACACGAAAAAAAAATGTCCCTATACAATCCGGTTCAATTTTTTATATATCATAAAAAAATCTTCCTAATAACAGCAGCAGGCGAACAAATTTCTTGCGTTTTTATATTCTTCGAAGAAAATAATACTCCTCAATATCTATTACGAAGTAAATTTTAGTCTGTAGTCGCAAACACTCTATTCCCCTCGCGAAGTGTTTCAGATACTTGAAACCGAGAGAAAAAGTCAGCTGTTGCATTATCTTACATCGCTTTGAACATCATAGTTCTAAAGCAGCCACAAGTATATCTGCAATCTTTTTGAGATTTTTCAGTATATCACCTGTTGAAAATATAATTTCTAAACAGAATATAATTTATTGTTTGTTGATTGATTTTCATCATTCATCTCATCAATTGTTTTACACACTTCTCTGTTCCATCAAGTCATCACATACTTTCATTCCAATCAAAAACTGATAGTTTATTTCATGTTCAACCCAAGCATACTCGCATTTCTACCGGCAAATCGATTTATTTAATTGATGCACACTTGAATTTTTAATGTGTATTTCATTTGTCTACAGGTATTCCGGAAGGTATGTAGTATCTAATGTGAAATATGCTATGAACATATGCTATTTCTTACCTTCTTCTTATATTTGGATTTGCTTGGTAGAAGTAGACTTAACTTTTACACTCTGAACAATTATAATCGTTTTGAAACTATAGAACTATAGAACGAAGATGAAGCTATTCATTCTGTCCATACCATAAGTGCCTCATGAGCTTTCGTTACAACTTTTCATCGAAGACTTTATCGAAAAAGATTTCGTAGAAAATATATTGCTTTCTATATTAGTATAGGTACTGTTACGTGGATCTCGCCTTAGGAAATACCTAAGGCTAGATCACCTGTTGATAAAAGTTGAAGGGTTCATTTTATCAAATTTAGTGTCTTCTTTGTTGGGAATAAAATTGATCGAAATACTTCATTCTAATAATGAGAGTAAAAGTTATATTGATGTTTCGCCTGAGTCTGCCATAGTAAACGCATGATGGGTATAGAGCCTAACGCCAGGTGCAAGGCATTCTGCGAGGTGCCTGAGACCCCAATGCACTTGCTGTCGATATAACCAGCATATGTCTCAGCCTAAATCCATCGACATAGGAGTGTTTTATTACCACCTACGGCTCTTTTATGTTATTGACGGGTTACCGGTGATATCCTACGCTGGGTGGGGATATCAAATCCTTTGTAGCGAATAGAAAGTATCGATATCTCTTGCACTATTCATTGCCCACTCTCAGGCTCATACCAGCTGATAAATCTAATGTAAATTTTTTCGATTATAAGGAACAACTCTGCAAAACGTTATTCGTTGTAGCGAATGAGAAGTACCGAATTCACTTTGACAATTCATTTTCTACTCTCAGGCTCTTCCAAGCTGATAAACCTACTGTAAATCTTCTCGACATCAGAGAACAACTCTGCAAAACGTTATTCGTCGTGGAGTTTACAGGCGCGGGTGAGACGAATATCGTCCAAAAGAGAGGATTAACATATCAAATATCAAGATTTTCTCTCCGGAACTACAGCCACTAGCCAGACCAGTATATCAAGAAGGATGTTCTGTTATTGGAGTCCTTGGTGGAATGATGTCGTTTCTTCTCTAGATTAGCAATATCATAACGACCTGCACAATGAGGCAGAAATTCCGGCCGGATGGAAGCAGAAGGATTTCATTCTTGATTCATTGTGTGTCATTAGAGTGCATAATTCTCGGACCCAATGATCACTCCACTCACCTCACGATGTAGGGAGTGACTATTGGTTAGTAATGTTGGTACGCCCTCCATATTGATAACCTATTGAATAATATGCCCATAAAGAACATTATTATGTACATACGTGAACTACCTATTGGAAATATACTACTTCTGGAAATATACATTGCATTCCATTTAAAACGAGCCACCCTGAATAACTTTTGGTACAATGATTTTCAGGAAAAATAAAAAAACACGTCAACAATAGTACACAGGAGGACACATTTTGACATATTCACATTTGATGTTACTTCCTCTATCGCACCCCCAGAGCATGTCTCCAATTTTTTTTATTGGATCACTATATTGTTTTGCACTATCAGCTGCTCCATGATGAGCAGATTCCAACAAAGTATAAAATATACGGTCTGAAGCTTATGGTTCGGGAACTACAAATTATTTGAGTTGAAAACGAGCCAACCTGAATAACTTTTGAAACAATGATTTGCAGGAAAAATAAAAGAAAGGTCAACAATTATACAGAAGACAACATTTTGAAATATTCATTTTGGAGACAAATATGGAAGAAATAAATCAGAAAAAGTGATTTTTTTTAATAATTCTTGAATCAAAATCTGATGACTGGACAATGAGAAGAAGAAAATGTTTTATGGTAAATGTTCAAAAACGTTTTCACCAACTTCCATACAATGGTACAAACGAGCTTCCATTGCCGTCCTCACATGGTTGAGAATCTCGTGAGTTATTTCTCTGCTATGCCTCATGATATTCTCTATGAAAACTCTCTCTCTCGAACACTTCAGACTTCAAATGACCCCATAGTAAGAAATCTACAGGAGTGAGATCCGGAGACCTTGGTGACCAATCTGTAGAACCTTTTCTGCCAATCCGGCGACCAGGAAAATGATCATCCAAAAATTGTCCCAATGGAGCTGCATAATGAGGAGGTACACCATCCTGCTGAAAAACTATTCCGTTTTCGAATAAATTTATATCTTTCTCAATTGCCCTATTGATGCAGGGTATTATTAGATTCTCCAATATATCCAAATATTTATCACTAGTCAAATTATCATCAATACTATAGATCCTACGATATGGTCACCCAAACATTCAGTTTTTGAGGTCGTTGGGTATGAACTTGACGGTATAAATGAGAATTCGTATCACTCCAATATCGAACATTCTGCCGATTCACCTCTACATTTAAACTAAACGTGCATTCTTCTGAAAAACACATTTTATACAAGACATTTATGCAAGTTGATCCATTCAGTGAGACTTTCACAAAACTCGATACGTCTATCAAAATTATCTTCGTTCAACTCATGAACTAGTATAATCTTATATGGATAAAATTTGTTCTCATGAAGGATCCTGAAAACATTTGTACGACTGATTCCTGATTCTCGAGATAACTTAGTAAGAGATTGCTAATTTTCCGTTAGTCCAACATTCCCTGAAACTGCAGTACAAATATCGTCATCGTTGACAAATCCTGAACGGTTATGCTTTTTATTGTTAACATATCAAGTTTCCAGAAATTTGTTCAATAATTCCGAAACGTATTTGTGTCGTACATTTCTTCCTGAATGATTATCATTGAACATACGGTCAGCAGTGATAGCACTATTTCTATTCTGGTAGTACAAACTCGCTATTTCAATCCGTTCTCGAAGCGTATAAACCATTGCTTCTCAAGAATTCACAAACAGAAACACCAATTATAATTTCACCTGGTAGTTAATCGTTATTGTAGAATGAGACAAATACAAAATGAAGAGAATGTCGAATTCAAAGTTAACTAGGCAAAATAAGACTTTTTTGAACCATGAAACTTAGGTATTGTCTATCCATTCCATATTGGAATAAAGACTCGCCTAGCTGGACTGGCTGAATACTAATTTTTTGTCCGTTTCACAATATTTCTTTATCAGTGCCGTGTGTTCGTGGGGTTAGGTGAGGTAGTGAGTGGTT
>WOGO01004443.1:0-13267 GCA_015342085.1 Leptinotarsa defecta | reverse complement strand
TAATCATCCAGTTTGACCCTCTGTGATCGGCCTGTGAGATAGCTGGTCATCCATTTGAGAGAAATGTCATCGAATCCTATGAACTAGAGCTTGCTGATGAGTAAATCCAAATTCACTAAATCGAAATATTTACTTTTATTGAGCACCAGTTTCGAGTGAATAAACGAGGTATTCATGGAAATAACAGAAATTTCCGTTTTTTCATATATTATGTACTTGTGTCAGCGCTTCTCTCGATCCTCGGAATTCTCGGATATTTCCCAAACTCGATCTTGAGCTCCTTCAGCGATGCGCTCTGAATGTCATCTGTGCTATTGAAATAACTGCCCTTCAGGGTTCTTTTTATTTACAGAAATGAAAAAAGTCACATGGAACCATGTCTGGTGGATGAGGAGGCTGATGCATCTGCACAATTTTGTCATTGGCTGAATATTCATGCATTGAAGTGTGATCAGGTGGATCATCGTGATGCAAAAGACATAAATTGTTTTTCTATAAATTCCGGCGTTTTTTCGAATTGCTTCATGCAAATGGCGTTAAACTTTTAGATAGTACTCTTCATCGATCGACTGACCTCGTGGAAAGAATTCATGATACACTTTTCCATTGAGATCAAAAAATACAGTTTGACACGTTTGACTATATTGGTGCACCCTTTTTCGATCTGAGCGAGTTAGAATGCCTCCCTTGAGACGATTGAGTCTTAAATTTGAAGTTATATTCATGAACTCATATTTCAAACAATTTTGAACAAATTTTGCTGTGTGGAATTTCATAATCATAACATTCGAAAAAGATGTATGGCAATCGATATGCCAATATCGTCATATACCTTTTCCACGTGCACCCTGAAGTTGTGTTTTTGATAGTTCATAACGTAGTGGAAATGTAAGAAAGCTCGAAAAGTGGATGCCCCACGACCTAAACGATCAACAGAGATTGTCACGGTCTGAAGTCTATTCTCTCTTGCTTTTGCGCAACTTAAACAATATTTTTTTGGATCGGATTTTCACTTGTGATGGAAAGCCATAAATGCACTTTCCTTAGGCGAAAATCTACCAAATAAAGACCACGGTTACTGTATACTGGTCAGCGTCTGGTGTAATTCACTGTAATATTATGCAACCGGGTTCTTTTGTGAGGAAATCGACGAAATGTACCGAAAATTGCCTCAGCAGCAGCCGGCACTGCTCAACAAAACAGGTCCGATCCTGCTCCACGATAACGCCCGTTCGCACGTTTCACAAATCATCATCAAAAAATTGAAAGAATTGAGCGTTGAAATCCTGACTCACCCACCATACTCCCCAGACCTCTAGCCAACCAACTACCATCTGCTGAAGAAATCAATCGATTTGTGTTACGTTCATAAAAGTGCACTGACTCAGATGGGGCTTATTTCGATTGAAATGAATAAGTATTCACTGGAATATTACAGTTTGGAGGAGACTCATAAAAATGGAAAAAACTTTCGAAACAACCTCATATTTTGATCTGGATGTTTAGGTTTGACCACAAAAGGTAATTCATCTGTATTTGATTATATAAATACCTTCAGATTATTTTTAATACAAATTATAGTTGTGTAATGACCGTTCGTGATAAGTTACGATTAGTAGAACATTTCATAATTGTTTATAAAAAGTGAAGCAATTCGACATATATCATACCACAATTTCTGAAAACGCCACATTATACAGTGCTTTTCTTTAGTGCACCCCTTTTAAATTTTGAACGGCTCAACTCAAAAAATTTCAATTTGTGATAAAGAAATTAATGCATGAATATTTTATTTTGAAGTGAAATTGACAGATGAAAATTTCAAGATGGCGACTTAGTGCCATCTGGTAAAAAAAATTAAATAGAAAGGGGGGACACATCTTTTTGAAGCTCCTGACAAATGCTTCACAACCCTAGAATATAATGTCAATATCTTCAACTGCTACAAAATGCCGGAACTTTTAATAATTGCCTGGTTAAATTGACATTTAACTACATAATATGAGGTAATAAGCTTGAGGTCACTTCAGAAGATCCTCGAAATGGTTGCCTTGAACTTCTTGACATATGAACAGCCTATCCGATATTTCATGCCGAATATTTTCGAACACAGTAACGCCAATATCTTTACAAATATTTATTATTCTCTGCCGTATATCCATTTATGAAGCAGGTTCAGTTTTGTACACCTTTTGCTTCAAATAGGCCCATAAAAAGGTCCAAAGGTGTCAAATCTGGCTAGCGGGCTGGCTCTTCTGTAGGACCTCGACGGCCAATTCAACGACCGGGAAAAGAATTTCTTTCTTAACATTCATTGAAAATCATTTCAGTCTCGTAAAAGTTACGCGTTGCACCGTAAATGAAAATCGCTTCAATTTTTTCTTCCAATGGACGAGAATTGACCATTTTAGAGATTGTTGACGTGATACCTTTCTACTAGTAAAATCTAAAACTAAATGAGAATATTCTAACTGGACAATGATGTTCACTGTCGTACTGATATTTTTTGTCATTTTCATAAACAAAAAATAACTTATCAAACTTATCGGGTTGTTGGAATTGCCATAGGGCAGATAAAAAGGAACATTTCTAGAAATATCGATATTAATGTGTTTGTCTTCAAGAAATTATTAAATGTTCCGCCATTTTGTAGTTGGTGAAGAAATTGACATTATATTCAAGGGTTGTGAAGCATTTGTCAGGAGTTTCAAAAGAATGTGTCACAAGATCCCCCTTTCCCCCCCTTTCAAGATGGCGACCAGTTGCCATCTTGAGTGTTTCATCTGTCAATTTCACTTCAAAATGAAGTATTCATGCATTAATTTCATTATGCTGCATTTCAATTTTTTGAGTTGACCCGTTCAAATAATAAAAGGAGGAGACATTAAAGAAATGCACTGTATGTTGAGAGTAGAAAAATTAGATTGTAGCCTGAAAACAAAATACGTCCAGAAAAATAAGCTATTGAAAGTAGGTACCCTGATGAGAATCTTAAATATATTCCTCAGATATAGGCTAAATTTTTTACTTTTTCACACCCATATCTCTCTATTCAACTTAAAAAAATATATCAGAATATCAGAAACAGATCTCTGACAAAACAACGGAATTCTCATAAACTCGCGATGATCAACAATTCTTATGCCATCATACCGCGCGTAGAATCTGTTGTTCACAAACAGCGTAGCCATTTCTTCACCTCCTTACAACTTTATAGCTACAAATCTCGCTCTAGGCGGTAATGTTATGACGCGTTTCGGTTTGCTCTTAAGTGTGTGTCAATTAATCATACAAACCTAACGTCCACTGCACTTCGGAAGCTTTCTTGTACTGCAATATAAAATAAAGAATAGGACATCCATTGTCAGGCCACATGTGAAGTCGTAAAATCACCGTAGTTGAATTTGGTGCTATGAACGAAGACGGCGAAGGAACTCCTGGAGGGTGGCCTTGAGTTCGGGCCTGTAACGGATGGCTTGCGGGCGAACTCCCGATTTTGTTGTGGGCTATGAGGTAGAGGTGATAGGTGGTCCCACAAGAGAGGCTCTGAAATATAAATAAGAACAAAAATGGCAAAGATTTTTGCGACACATATGGATAGAATGTGTACAGGAAGAATGTCATTGTTGAAAGAACTGACCTTCAGTTCGTAACTGCTAGCATGTCTGTTCAACTGGATCTCGTTGATATCGCCAAGTTCCTTCTTATAACTCAACGTGAATCCGCTTATGGGGGCACCTCCGTTACTTCCAGCTTTCCAGTGGAGCAGAACACTGCTGCTTGTTGCACTCGTTACATAAAGAAGAGGAGCTGAAGGAGGTACCTGAAAAGTAGTGGAGTAAATATATTGCTTCAGAAAACAATGGTTTCTATTAGTTCTTTCATAAGTTCAATGATATTGTTGCATCAACACCAATTTATTATTATTTTGTAGCAATAATTTTCAATTTCCTAAGAAATAGTTATTCAACTCAAATAAATGATTGATTTGCGTTTTGCTCAGAAATTCCAAACAGACAAACAATGACCGGTATTTAGTTCATGTTATTCCAGTAATCTTTTGATACCGACTGGTGTAACTTTGTTGATAGCTTCACATATTTGATAGCAGCCGAAACGCTTATTTTCGACTCCGAAGTTAATCAGAATTCTGTTAGAACCCCTTTCATTAGAGAGCTTACATCAAATCGTCAGACAATTATTTCACATGTATCCTCTCAGCTAGCTACATGAACATAAAGTACGAGCTCTTATCTAGCAATATCAGTTAGGGCCTGGTGGAATAATCTTCAACAGATATCGTCAAGAAATGAAAGGGAAGCAACCAAAAATCGAGTAGTGGAGAATATTTGATAAATTGACAAGGGTATATATGTTAGGGAGAGATTAGTTTTTGGAAAAGAAATGTTTTGGCCTTTAGCTTCTCCATCTTCATGAAAATTATTTTCTTGTCATCCTTCTAAAGTTCCCAACACTTTTTATAAATATGTTGAGGTAGGAAACCAAAATAATAACAATGGTGGATGAGTACACGCGTGCTATCGGTATGAAATTCGGGACAGACAAATGTTCAATGGTCCATCTCAAAAGAGGACGATGTGGGGACTATGGAGAGGATGTGCAGTTCATAGATGAAGGCATCCTACACCATTTGGATTCCGGAGTGACGTATACTCACCATGGGGTGCAATAACGCCACTCGCAAGAGGTAATAACAGTGAAGAACTCTCTTCGAGTCAAGTATCAGCACAAACTTCGACAGATCTGGTCATCGAAACTGTTGGAGAAGAATTAAATTACTGCAACAAATAAGCGTGCCGTTCCAATCTTACTCTACTCAATTGAAGTAGTGAAGTGGACTCGGGAGGTGCTGTATGAACTCGACGTGAAGACCCGAAAAATAATGCTTCTCTTTAGGAGTTTGCATCTCAAATCGTCCGTTCAACGGTTGTACTTCCTCCGACAACAGGGAGGTCATGGACTTTTGAGTTTGGAGTGTCTACATGACAGAATAGTAAGGGATGTAGCCTGAAAAGTCGTTAGGACTTCGGATCCCCTTCTCGGCATTATCCGCCATCATGAGAGATCAGAGATTGAAGCATTTCTGTTCAGGGCAGCTGCCCGAGCAGCTGATGAACTCGGTTTAGTTTTTGACACTGAACAAGAGTCATGGCAACAATAAAAAAATAGAAAAAAAAATAGTAATTTCGAATAGTGACAAGAATGTTTATGAAATAAGAAAAAAACTTTATTTTTTCTATGAGAGTAGCTTCCAGTATTGTTTTAAAAATATTGACATTTGGCGTATTCTTTACCTAAATATCAAGCTTATTGTAAGATTTTGGTCTAAGAAAAAGGTGGCTTTTTTGATGTATGGTGGTTCGGTGCATATCGGGTATTAATGAATTTTTAGAGCGGGTCTGGTATTTATGCTAATCAGATGTAAAATTATGACCATTCTTGTACATGTATATACATAATTCATAAATATAAATACCCGCCACAGTGAGTAGTTTGAGTTCTTTGAAAATGTATCTGCAAGGTTGCCTCCATCCAATGTGAGCAATAGTTCTTTTGTTATGTAAAAGCCATATCGTATATGTTAGTATACTGTTCGATAGTACAGATCTAACAAAACCGATTTATTGCAATGGTTCGACATAAACTTCAATCCATAGAAATTTCTGCGAAGTTTTTCCCAAAGAGGGATCCAGGTACGGTTTGAGTCAAGTATAAGGCCAAGCATCTTTGTTGTTGAGCAAGATTAAACATGCAAGTCCTCGTTCTCATAAATGCTAAAATCGTCATAAACAGAATTCAGTGAGAATTTCATCAATGAGGTTTTCGTGATGTTCAGTGATGAAAACTTCCTTTCTGCCCTGATTACTATCTGCTCGTAGACATTCTCTGTTTTTTATGCAAGTGCTATTGCATTGTTCTCCTTGATGAGGAAGTTGGTGTCGTCTGCATAAGCAACCACTTGTATTTACGTGAGACTCTTCATGAATCGCAACAGGTCATTCGCATATATTTGAAACAATAAGGGGTCAAGAATTGAGCCTTGTGGAACACCCTGTTCGATGATTGCTGACTGACTAGCAGTTTTTCGAATCACTACTTTTTGGGTCCTGACCTGCAAGTAAAACTTCAATAATTTCAATGCGGTTCCCCTCACGCCATATCGTTCCATTTTCTGAAGTAGGAGTATATGATTTACACTATCGAAGGCTCTGGAGAAGTCAATAAATGCACCGCAAACGCTTGGTTTGCCACCAAGAGCATTTATGACGTGTTCGTAGAATGCATTCAGAGCCATTTCAGTATTTTTATTCTGGGTGAACTGGACAGTAATTGATTCTTGATTTGCAGCTCGAAAATCTTTGAAATGCTTGGAAGCAATCTTATTCCTCTATAATTCTCATGGAGATCAGTATCTCCTTATCGAAAATCATTACTTTATGTTGATGATAGACACTACCTTGCACTGATGAGTGGCCAAACAGCCCTAAAAGGGGCTGCAAGTGTGTTCCAATAATTGTAAATTCATTGCGACAGTTGTATCGCTAACAGCATATGCAGTAATAAATTCAGTGAAGAATCCTACACTGACACCTGTCGGATATAATCCAACGCCCTCCGTGGTATTAGCCAGGGGAGTAGTCGTTTTGGCCTGGACGAATTGTTCCTTCAGATGATTTGTAAACTGAAAAACACATTTTTTCAAAAGGTTATTTGAAACTTTGTCTTAACCACGTGCGTTGAAACTTTTCAATATTTTTGCCAGGTCTACAATGCCATGCCTAGTTATAGGATGTGAGAAAATGGCGTTTTGGCATACTTTTATGTTACTTTCCAAAAAGTTCTAATCGATAACAATACTGTCAATATTCCTAGCGTTCCTTCGGTATAAGTAATTTTGATTGTACTAGTGAAGTCGGCTGTTAATCACAGAAACCCCAGCAAAATTGTTTCATAAAAAAACGAATTGATCAGATATTGATAATGATGATGTAATAATCGCTTTATATCGGATCTCTCGATGATGAAATGAATGTCAACTCACCTGAACTATAAGGTTGTAAATGATCCTGTCTGTTCCTTGGCCATTATCCACATGGCAGGTATAGTTATTGGCGTCTGACCTTTGAAGATTGGACAGAATCAGCTCTCCAGTATCCAAGAGTTGGATATTATGAGTGGCTCCACCCTACATTGAATAATAAGTACTTACTTCATTTTATTCTATTCTTGAACGTATTTGAGAATATTACATCGCGTTAAACTCAGGGATCTGTTCTAGGTATAGAACTTTTGTACTCATTTCCAAACGAATACAAAAGTGAACCATTGAATGTTTGACTAATGACGGTAGCGTAATAATAGTGGATATAATTAAAAATTAATTCCATTTGTGTTCATAGATTATTTTTCATTTAAAAAATGTCGATGTCTACGATATGAATCCGGGATCTCCATAGTATTCTTCTAGATCATCTGTAGAAACTTACCTTCAGTATAATATCCCCCCTCAGCCATTCCCTTCTTGGTGAACCCACTGCCTCACAGCTGAATGAAACAGAGTTTCTCCATGGTCGTACCACAAATCCTCCAAATGAAATTATTCTAGCAGGAACTATAATTGGAAAAATATTCGATTAATCTATCATGGGAATAGTGGACTCACTGACAATAATGATAAATAATAAATATTTTATTTGTAAATGAATTTTTGAAACTAGAGAAATGTATGTGCTCGCTTTATTGTCATATTTGATTGACAATTTCACCTAGGCAATTTTAATAAAAGGCTAGTATAATAGGCAAAAAATAATCCAGCATATTTTAGGAATAGAACATATTGTGAGTCTTGGTCGATTGATGGTGGCTGGACTGAGAGGAATCATCAAGACTCTACTAGACCGTGTTTTCGGGCTCTGTAATACGGAGGAAGGTCTCGAAAAAAAGCTAGGCATCATCAAAAATGACCTTCAACGGAATGGTTACTCCAAAGTGATGGTGGAACAGGCTTCAGCTAGAAGACAGCAAGAGCTCCACAAGGAAAAGAAGCCGCCCCAACCAGTACTTGTACTTCCCTACATCAGAGGATTGTCGGAGAGGATGAGAAGGATTGGGTCTAAGTATAACATCAGAACCTGCTTCAGATCTGGGAACACTATCCGTAGCAGCCTGACGAAAACTAGGCCACCAAACGCGCACTGCGATTCCAAGAATTGTATTCATCGGATACTCTGCGAGTGTGGAGAATCACACATCGTTGAAACTAAGAGGCCATTGAAAGTTCGCATTGCTAAGCACATGAAAGAGACACAGCGAGGAGAAACTAGCAAATCAGAAATAGCAGAACAGGGCATCAATATTACATCAAGTGGGCTCAAGCTGAAATCATCCATAAGGAGGAATACTGGTTTAGGAGAAAGTTCAAAGAAGCTGCATTTAGTCAAGCTAGCGTAGAGATACGCAATATATGGAAACCTCTAATAAAGTGGAACACTACCAACTTCCGCCAAACGGTCAGCTTCCGCTAAAACCTATGAAACGGAGAGAGGGAAGAGGGGATACGTGAAAGCACTCGAATGACCTATAAGTAGTCAGATCTCGGAAGGCCAGTTTTCCCCCGAAGACGATTGTGGATACTAACAATCGAAACGTTGTGAAGTAACTTGGTCTCGTGTTAATATTTCATTTTTTTTAATTTTTTGCTTGTTGCTTGTATTTTATTTCATTATAATTTCAGTTTTTTTCTTGATATAATTGTGATTTTTTAGCTAATCTTTCTTAATTTCTTACAGATTCTTCAATGGATTTCAAATCAATTTATGTCTTATTAGATAATGGAAGTCGAACTATAATTAATTGTTATTTAGTGCTATAGTCAACAACAAAATTCAATGAAAATATAACTTTTGTAAATCATATATTATTCCATACTCTAATCTGAATATATGATGATGAAATCATCTATTTTACCGTTTACGTATGTTTCTATATCATGCTTACTAAATATCTCACTCACGCACAAGCAACCCTTTGCTTCTGTGAGCATATATCTTTATTATTCTATATTTATTATTCCATTCTATATTATTGTGGTATATTCGCATGTATGATGTCGTATATATGTCATGTTGTCATGTGAAACTGAGTTTTCTTTCATTTCATTACTGTTGAAAATATATAACAAATTTATCACAGCATTCACTTATAAAAAATACTTTTATTACCTCTCGGGGTGGAAACCTGTGAAACCACCTTGGAACTCTGACCTTCACCAATTCTTGTGGTTGCTGACACCCAAAACTGGTACTCGATGTGTGATTGGACGCTCTTCACTTCAAAAACGGTATTTTGTCCGGATATTGTCTGCCTGGCGTTATCAACTTCAGTCCGACCATCCATACTTCTTCTATACAAATTGTATTTTGTGACAACGCCATTAGGTTCGATTGGAGGGAGCCAAGACACTTTCAAAGACTGAGGGGAACTCACGACGACCTTGATGTCCGCAGGGGGTCCAGGTACTGAAAATGAAGGTTAGTAAATCAGCTGGGATTGGTGGCTGATATGTTTTATTTTATGATGCATACGCGACCCATTTTTATTGTATTCCATTATGTTTCAAGTGATTAGCAAAATTATTGAATTATGATAAGCTACCGATGAATAACTTAACGGGGGGGAGGGGGCATTTTATACCTGTATTGATGTTTATGTTTGTAGCGAAGAAAAAAAACAATGATTCAAAAAAACTAGCCATAACATAATTGAGTACCAAAAGAAAAACGTAACTTGAAAAAATATATGATTGAATATGATTATCAACATACAAATAAATGCATTCATCAGAGAACTTATTTATATAAACAAGGAATATTTTTTTCAAATTGATTCGGAATATTTGTATATTAATTACCTTTAAAGTATTTGGTAGCTCATTGTAAAACTTGATAGGTACCTTTGTAATTAATCGAATGTTTGTTTTCATTTTCACTAATATCTTGTCGAATGGTTGTGTAGGTCACCATCAATTTTGAAAGTCAGATTTTAATGTTTGAGCTTATTTTTGACCAAATGAATGAAGGAACATAATTTAAATTTATGTAGGAATTACAAATCGAATAGTTTTTTTGGTTTATACAAGTGGACTGTCGGCTCTTCATAGTTTGATTCGAATATATACCTTATAATTTTGTTCTGGAGTGTTTCAATTGGTTTCGATAAGGAATTTGATGCTATTCTACAAAATGATATTACATTTCGAATTTCCTATTTTGAATAAAATTCCAATTATTGAAGTTATTTTTCTTCTTATTGTTTCAATATGTCTATCATGGAATTTATTTGGATTTTTTGAATCAGTTGGTATAGACCTTTTTGATATAAATAGATAGAGAGATTTCTGAAAATTCAGTGACATTTTATGGCTTGAAACCATGAAGATACGTGATCAAGGTTTTTAGAGTTATTAATTTTGATTTCTTGTACACTACTTCCATTGTTAATTAAAGTGGTGTCATCAGCACCACATTTGTAATTTACCAAATGAATATACTGTAGCCAAAGAATTGAAATATATGAGAAACAAAACAGCTCCAAGTATTGGTCCTTATGGTACTCCACATATTATATATTTTTTGAACTAGTTACGTCGTCCATATAGACATATTGCTTTCTATCCATTGAATAATTTTGAAACCAATTATAAACTAATTCTCGGATACCTAGGGGGTATTTCAAATTCGATCCTCACCATTAGGATCTCGGAAACTATGAGAGATACGAAGATGGTTAAACTGGGGAAAAGTCGCGCATTTACCTCAATAACAATATACACTTGAGAAAGTTGTGAAATTTCGAGTATATCCGGAGATATACATTTTGGAAAATGTTTTTTTTTCTGGCTTTATTTTTTGAGGGATTTGAAAATGAATTGTATTTCCACGCTGCCACTTTTTCCCTGCTACATAGTGGTGCTTTCAGATTTGCTATCCGACATTTCGTCTTCCGGCCACCATTATCAACTTTATTTTTTCTTATGGGCGCTACATGGCATTCTTTCTGTTTTGAATAGAATCGGATTTTACCTTTTCAATTTTCAAAAAATTAGAGATATTGAAAAACATCAATCCTCATCATAATAGGCTTTAACTTTGGTGTTTCTAAATTTGACTTTCAATTTGTTACACTCGATAACATTTTGTTATTGTACAAGTCATTGAATTTTTGGCAAAAAATGGTTTTCAAGAATGAAGAAAAAGAGATATGATACAAATGTATTACAAATACGATAGAAACAGTCTTAGGACTTAGGAAATGTATTTAAACTTGTATCCCGAAAGTCGACAACCACATCGAACTATGTTCAAGTTATTGGATCAAAATCTCAACCAAGTTTGGTTCGTTTAAAAAGCCAATGAAAAAATACGGAGACAGAATCAACAACCAAAATTTGATAAATGAGGTGTGTATGAGGTGAATTAGACATTGTGTCCTTTTCAATAAAAATAGAAATTTGAACAAATAACAATAATTATCTAAAATGTAAAGACAAAAGTGAATCTGAACAAATTCTCGATTAATTTTCCTCCTTCTCAATTTTCCGAAATCTCTAACAATGCTGTGTTGAAGGTCCTCAATATTCTGATACTCCCTTTGACCATTGAGTTTATGTTTCAGTGTACTCCATAAGAACGTATCCATAACACTTAAGTCTTGAGACCTTGCTGGCTACCTCACCGGCCCATTATTTCCTATCTATTCATCACCAAATCTTTCAATCAGTTAATCAGGTATTCGTCTCGTATTGTACGCTGGAACACCATCATGTTGAAACCAGATGCTGTTATAGATAGATAGATAGATAGTTACATAATGTTTGTAGCAGGTCATCAATAATAAATATAGCATAAACATACAATTTTAAAAAAAGCTAACAATATACTAAATCTGCAACAACAAAGATCCCCTTCTTATATATTATTATTATATACAACTATAATAATGTCAAAAATCATTTTGTAAATATCCTTGCACACTGTAAAAATATTAAGATTTCAAATATTGTTTCATTCTGATTTTGAACTGATTAAAATTAAGACTTCTTAATTTTGACGAAATTTTATTATATAAATTCAAGTTTAAAGAATTCATTTTGGATGCTCTCAAACGAAATTTGGGTATTTTCAATAAGTCGACAGATCTGGTGTTATATTCATGGTTATGAGAGACTGTCTCATAATTTTGGTTATTTTTATCTCCAATATAGTTAGCCAAAGGTATATCAACCAAATAGTCTTCGAAAATCGACATTTAAAACTGGTAATAGATTTCTCCATTCAGAATTCCGTCAAATAAATGAGGACCAAAATTCTATCTATGTAATTTCCTGCCCACACGTTAATATTAAATCCCACTTGAGGCCGAATTTCTCGGAACTGCCTGGGGTTGCTCATTCTCCAAATGTGTTCGTTATTTCGGTTGAATGTCCTACAATTCGTAAAAGTGCTTTCATCTGTCCAAATTACATTTTTCAGGAAAAAAGAAACATCGGGTCGTCTCATTAGCTAGTAACAAAATTCCAATCGCCTCTCGGAAACACCTAGTTGCAATTTTTGAGATATGTGTAACATTCTAATATTTTGAACCGCTTTTTTGAGATGTCTCCAAGTACTTGTATGACAAATATTAATTTCGGAGGAAATTTGACGTGTAGATTTCCACGGGTTCATGTTTACCTTTGTACCATGTTTATTTACAAATTAGGTTTTAATGATAAGGGCACAATGTCTAAGTTACCTCATACATACCTCATTTATCAAATTTTCTTCAGTTTCTTGGTCCATTCGGTATCCATAGTTTTTCCTCGGATTTTCAGATGAACCAAACTCGGTGAGATTTTGATCCAATAATTTGAACATAGTTCGATGTGGTTGTCGTCTTTCGGGATACAAGTTTAGATGTTTGTATCGTATTTGTAATAAATTTGTAACATATCTCTTTTTTCTTCATTCGTGAAAGCCATTTTTCTCCAAAAATTCAATGACTTGTACAATAACAAAACGTCATTGAGTGTAACAAATTGAAAGTCAAGTTTAGAAACATCAAAGTCAAAGCCTTTGATGATAAGAATTAATTTATTTCAGTATCTCCAATTTTTCAAAAAAGAATGATAACATATGATACATCATTGAAAAGGTAAAGTCTGGTTCTAATCAAAACAAAAAGAATCCAATGTAGCGCCCATGAGAAA
>WOGO01004442.1:0-13268 GCA_015342085.1 Leptinotarsa defecta | reverse complement strand
ATTTATTACTTATATCTTTATGATCATTAAGCGTTTATTATAAAAGATGGAACCAAAAGTTATGAGAAAAATTTTTAGATAATACTATTATCTAAAACAAAGTTCATAACAAAATTTTTGGGTGAGTTACAATTTTCATGAAAATAATAAAGAACCTATGAAACCTCCTATTATTGAAAATACTCAGTATCAATCCATTTATATTAAATATTTAATCCTATATAAAAATAATATTTTAATAAGGGATTTACATGAAATTTGTTTATTTTAATTTAAAAGTGCGGTACCGAATCAATCCAGCGTCACCACCGTTACGTTACGAGATCACGTGACGTAACAGTGCAAAAGAAGTTCTTGTCTTACGGTGATACGGTCAATAAGGAGTATTGTCTTGAAGTTGTGCGCCGTTTGTGTGAAGCCATAGGAAGAAAAGGTCCGGTATTGTGGAAAAACAATTCATGGCTTTTGCATCACGATAATACACTTGCACGGAACAAACTCATTGATTTTCTGGAGATTCAACTTAAAACACTTATTTTGGACTAGAAAATCTCCAGAAAATCATTGAGTTCGTTCAGATATACCTATTTTATTTTGATGTTTTGTGATTTGATATTATTGAATATCGAGTTTTTGTTACAATACTGAATAATTTTGAGTAATTTTCGGTGATAACAAAAAATAAACATAACTTTGCACCAAAATCTTTGAAAATTAATTTACTTGTCAAAACAATTGACCGTGGTTAACACCATAGTTGTGTAATTTGTAATATTACATGCTTTTGAACCGTCGAATACACGATTGTGTCTATTTATCGTTTTAGCAAAAATGTTTTTTTTCGTAGTCCCCATTTAAAAAAAAATGGTAAAAAATAAAACTTCACTTAGATGGCCATGACTTCAAATCTAGATATATTTTATAATGCTGAACAATTTTTTCGAATAACATTTCCCGAGATTTTTCAAAATAAAAGAGTACTTTACTCTTGTCACAAAATCAAATATTTGAAGGCTCCTTGTATATTACGTGTGTTGTACTGTATTTTGTTGGTGCATGTTTAGTTTTAGGGGAATGCACAAACTTTCATCAAGAATAACTTTTTGCCGAAAAACCCTTAATAAATAAATTTCCCATATAGTGCATACTTTGGGGACGACACTGTATATCCATATTGGTATGTCACAGTTGCAAAAAAGCAATCATCGTCTAAAGTCTACAGCGATCGTTTCAATTGAATTCTGCATCAACCATATATCTTTCTCAATTTTATTGCATTTTTTTTAACAGAATTGTCAGAAATATTAGCACGTTCCACTTTAAACACTATTATCCCGATATGTTCAAACGAACATAGTAACTAATAAAATCATAAAAATGTAATTTCATTTCCAAATCACTAATTTGCGCAAATATTGAACTGCAATTAAAGTGGTGATAAATTATCAACAATTTTTAATCCATTGAATTTATGATGCGAAACTACCTATAATCCCATAAGTTGTGAATTTGAGGCATGGGTTGTGAATTTAAAGCAAAATAGATGAATGATGGAATTAAATTTTTTCAGTGCACAGTTTTTTTGCAAACACCCTATAGGAAATTCTATTTGCTGGTTAAGAGCTACTGCTTTCGGAATGTGAAATTTAGTGTCTAAGAATTTACCTGTACCGTGTACAGAGAAATGTAATTAGACATCGCAAAACGACATTATTAGTTTTCAGTGGATCCTTAGAAAGGATACAATTCAAACTCCTTTGAAAAATAGTTTCGTAATGAAAACGGGCGATGCCGTGGTACATATTCAAACAATGTTTGTCTGGTCTACGTATTATAATTTGAAAGATTTACTTCAAACTGAAACCATCTAATATATGAATATTGAGCTTGTTCAGTTTGAAAACAAACAAACTTGTCGATATAGTTAAAGGTTATTTTTGGTCAAGATGCTTTCACTCTCAAAAACCCCCTAGACCCCTAGACAGTCAGAGTTATTTATTCATATACATTGATGAAAATATTGAAGATGTCATCAATACGCTTTAGTCAAGTTTTATCAATAACATAACAAGACATTTTTACTATATATGACTGTGGATTGTTTTTGGAAATTCATAAAATCGTAGAGATCAAAAAGATGCTCACATTTCGAAGAATGCAAATATTGATCATTTACCTCATAAACGTCAATATAAATTTCTATCAATGTGCTGTCAGTACCTATGTCTGAATATTCCTTAACGATAGATATAGACATACTCGTATACAGATATAGACATATTGATCAAGAATATTGACCGTGCTTTACATTGATGACCAATTTTGTTTTGGCTTGTGCACAATAACAATATACTTAGCTGAAAGGAATGTATCGTGTTGACAACGTGATGCGTTAACAATGGAAAGTAAACATGGAAGATATCAGCTAAGATGACAATGATAATTACCTTATCTCCTATAATAAAATAAAGACATATGTAGTTGCGTAGTGAAGATGTGTTTTTTGTATATATATTTATATCACGTTTGTAGATACTACTAGAAATGGTATTTGGAATCGTAAATTCCTATAATTTTTATTTCATTTTCGATAACATGCATTTCGGTACAGGGTCATCTTCATATTCTATTGAATAAATAGATAAATTAAAATGGCAAGGCATCATACTATCAGAGTCAAGTTCAGAATAAAATATGCCGAAACATATTTTTTAGAAATATGATAAAATAATATGGAGAACTAAGTAATTAGTTCACCTACTATCGAAATACCAAGGAACTTGATATAATTAGAAAATTCGCGATTAACAAAAGGGACACTTAAAGTCTTGTACAATTTTCTTCCATTTCAAAAACAATTGGCTTCATAGTGAACTTTTTGTAGAAGTTGGCAAGTTTCTTAGGTTTTCATGTAGTGTCACAAAACTACATAAAAAAGAACGCCGTATCCTTATGCCAGATGCCAGTAACTGAAGAATTCAATAATTCAAAAGTACAACTTACCTTAAAACACTAGTAGGGGAGACTGGGGCTGAAACTCACATTTTTTGTCTTTTGCATTTTTAGTGTCCTTTTTTATGAAATGTTTTTATCAATAGATAATGTTTTTATACCCATTTGAAAAAAAAATTTTTCTCTCCAACATTATCAATAGAGGAAATATAACAATTCTTATGGAAAAGAAAAAGTGTGCCTTCTGCCCCCGGGCCGGGGATGGTTGTCACAGTAGAGATGTAAAAAACATTCAAATGAATATTTTCATTGAAAGTGGAATAATATACGTAATTAATTTTATCCAAAAAGAGAAAAAAGTGTCTCATTTGTAGGAAAAAAACATATATCCTCCAAATAACTTCCCTCTGGTAACTAAAATACCAAAAATATCCATCAAGCCGCAATGCAGTCAGTCTAAAATTCAGTGAATATTCGAAAACACAATTATGGTAAATGTAACGCTGTTTTTCGAATATCCTTGGGAGACGTACCGAAATAAATACCTAAAGCCATGAGTATGTATCTTTCTAATTCTAATTCTTCTATTTGTCGGTGAAGATTTGCCTATACCTTTTATAACCAATTTTTGTCGATGGTGTTGGTAACACCGTATTGCTTATCTCTTTGACAGTGCATTTTTTACAAAACCATGTCAGAGTGCGAAATTAATTAATCCCAAAATCACTTCTTATGCAGCACGCAGTATATCACTGCGTGTAATACTAGTCGTTCAGACTTTCTCATAAGGTGCCATGACATTTCTATGATTTTTTCTAAAACAAACAAAATTGTATGTAGCAGAAGCTCAAAAAGCCAATAAAAATGCAGCACATATATATGGTGTTAGTTGTCACATGTGACTACCAGCCTCCGTCAAGTTGAGACAACCAGCTCCAAATCACATTTCAAAATATAACCCCCTGAAATAACTCGGAATCGATATTCATTCAAAAAAACGAATAGTGATATCATGAACCACCAGGGCCGTCACCATGAGGGGGTGGGGGGGTGCCTTCCCCCCCCTGCTTTTTCGACTTGGGAAATTTTGGGCTGTGAAAATAGAAAAAAAATAGTAAAAAAATGAATAAAAATTTAAAAAATAAAAATGGAAGAAAACAAAGGGAGACGTAATAATAAAAGGGAAAGAACCAGGAGAAGGTTGGGGTTTCCCAACTTGCATAACTTGGAGATCCCATACTTTGAAATTCAAAAAAGTTAAATTTCTCCCAAGTAAGAGAACAGTCCTGAACAGTCCACAAATTTTGAAGTGACAATTTTACAAAATTTTCAACTTTTCGCTGTTTTTCGACTTGGAAAAGTTGGGAAATTTCGGGCCGTGAAGACAACTCTTCGTTCGTTCAATTTTCCAATATGGCCGCTGTGACAACCAACCAGTGAGACAACCATACCCGGTATCCCCTACTTATAATTCCGTAATTTTTTTCATTCATCAAATAACATTTCACAAATGTTTATGGTTTTTCTGATGCGTATTTTACATATGTTGTTTAATTTTTTGTATTCACATATTTGTCAGATGGAAACTGCATTTCTGGTAGTATCTTCTGAATTGGTTTTGTTTTGCCCATAAAATTTCGGAAAGGTGGCTTTGTAAACTTTCTCTAGATTTTCCTTTTTTTCCAGTTCTTCATTGCAGCTCTTTTAATTTTTCATCCTTTGCTTTTTAATCAAAGTTGTTTTTTAACAAGGAATCATTCTGTCTGCTATGTATTTTGTTAATCTTTGAATGTGTTCTACTTTTTATAAATGCTGCACTGTTTTTTTTTATTCTTTTGAATTTTTGCAACCAGATCCTTCATTATTTTTCACTTTAATTCTTTAATTTTTTGCATATTATTTTTTTTCAGACCACCTGATATTAGAAACCGATCCTGAAAAAGGGAAAACCGAATATGCTTTCGATAATCCTGGATTCAAAGGTGAGTGCAAACAACAAACGTTTTTAGAATTAATAAATCTCACTTGTGGAATGTAAATGAAAATTCAATCATTTTTATGAGTGAGCAAAATTATCTTCTGTAAAAAGCATTTCAGTAGTGAGCACATTTCGTTCATTATTGTCGATTTTTTTAATCGTTTATTAAATTTTTCTTTTCGTTGCAACACCTTCATTTACTGAAAATGTTCATTTTAATTCAAACCACGTATTAATTTAATGCCAAGTAGAAAAAAATGTAATTCGCTTTTATTATTCGAAGAATCAAAAATGCTATAAGATTCAAAATATGTATGTACCAAAATTCTTCTTTAAATAGATAATTAGCTTTTTTAGAAATCATATACTCGTATGAGACACCGACTGATACAGTTGTCGCCGAAATCGACTTAGGTATTTGGTAGATATTTTGAATAGCTATTGCATTCATTTGTTCAACCTTCAAAATTTAAATCCATAGATGTTTGGGAATACCATCATTACACCGATTGCAGAGGGATACGTAAGGTATCGGTTAGGTGGCTCTCCTTAGAATTTCTACGAAACATCTTTGAATTGAAATGTTTCTTTGAAACCTCAAGCTATAAGTATAAGCATTTTTTTCTCCTACTCTTTCGTAGCATATATTTCAAGTAATTTCTGCCATATTTTTCACTTACAGACGCGAGCTACTTGTCAGTCACCAAAACTCCGGAAAACAAATCAGAAGCCTGCAAATCGAAATGGGGTAAATGGTCTCCGCTTTCGGCTTTAACTACCAAATCTGAAAAAAGAAAAACATTGGATGACATGGCTTTAGAGGTGAACATATGAACCCTTCGAATTTCAAATAACATTCTTATTCCTAACCAATACGAAGCAAGAAATCATAAGATTTTTTTTTATGTTATCACAGTTTTCATATCGAAACGACAAACATATTGTCTTTTGTTTTCAGGAAAATGAAGCGAAAGTTGTCGCTCTCAGAGGTCACGATTTCACAGGCTTGGGATTCAACATATGTGGTAACATGAAAGAAGGCATTTACATCAAAGATGTCTTGCATAGAGGCCCAGCTTTCGAATCTGGAAAACTCTCACCGGGCGACAGAATCTCTAGCATAACCATCAACTTTGAGCACATGGTTTATGAAGATGCTTTAACGATTCTGAGTTATGCTAGTCCCTACGACGTCATGATCGAAGCGAGAAGCGGAAAATCATTCCATAGCAATACTCCAGGTCAAGGAGGCCAGCCAAGTCATCCAGTATATCGCAGCTCTTCCTGCGCTGATTTATATCATGTAAGATTTATTTTTATTTGTTTATTAGAACTTTGTTCATTTTAAGTATCTGCAATATGCACCAAACACATAACAGATGGTTCACGTGATACTTCAGAACCGAAATAAATTTATTTATCTTTAAAGTGACAAATACACAATTTTCATAATGAAAACTCTGTTTCAGGTGGAGAAAGCAGCGAAAAAGAGACTATTTGGAGAGGAATATGGCGGCTCACTGAGTTCAAATTACTCCAGTTTGCAAAAATCGGGAAGTAATATGACTACTCTGGAAAGAAGAGATTCCAAATCTCCTTTAACCAAACAGACTCATGCTAAAAAGCCATCGAAACATTTGAATCCTGAACAACTGAAAAGTAATTTAGAGCAACGTATCTTGACCGACCACCAGCATAATCTCAGGGTGAAAGATAGTACCCAAGAAGTCCAGGCTGATACCCAAAAAAACGAGTATAATTTTTCCAAGTTCGGTATTCGTGTAATGCCTCTAGAATTGCAACAGAAAAGTCCCAAAAGTATGGAACAAAACGAGAATAACATAAACATAGAAAAACACTTGGAAATCATGAGTATTGACGAAGTGGACGATTTGTGTAAACCTGCGCCTCCCGTCAAACGTCGCGAAAAAAAGGCAATGGAAGCGCAGGAAACTTTTGAAAGGAACAGTTTGAACGGTTCTGGAATCAAACGAAACCAAGATGGTATCCCCTTGGAATTACCCCCTCAAATGCTGAACGCTGCCAACGCTGCTCTCAAAAATCGCAAAAGCCAAAAGGAAGGAGATGAAGGTAAACCCATTAGAGAAAATGAAGTTGGAGAATCAAAAGAAGAAGACGCAAGGGCCATCAGAAAAAAGGGTAAAGCGCCTTCTCCTCCTGATGACCTCAAACTTCCCACTAACTTTGACGAGATCCATTCCATCGAAGACGAAGAGGCGCCGCCTGTTTTACCAGACTCTCAATGGGAGTACATCGACGTTAAAAGAGGGTCTCCTCAAGAGGACGCTAAGGCCTACAACTCAGACTCTGACTTGGAAACGGATAATCAATCCTCCGTTAACACGATAGAACTCAACTCTACAGATATAACCATCCATCAAACCGAAGAAGAAGAACGTCAGAACAGGAAAACGGTGAGCACCGGAGATCTTTCAAAAATTAGAACCAAAAAGTCTGTTAATGGGCTTGAGAGAGCACAGAGCCTGGATATATCCGACCCGAAACATAAAGGCGGAAGAAACAGCGATGAGGATGATCCTATTTTGAACAGAGAACCACGTCTGTCGCTAATTCTTGACGGTTTGAACACCTTCCAACGGAATAGACTGAAGAAATCTACTGAATGGGGTAATCTGGAAGATGCTATTATGAAATTGGACCACGAGGATCATAGTTTGAGTAACGAAAGCTCGCAGATGTTAGATATATCGAGTGTAAGCGAAGAGACTCCGGAATTTGACGCGTTGGTGAACAAAATCAATGAAATTAAAAGAGAATCTGGAAATACTAACTCGCCTGACAGAGATGTACAGGAAACGAATGTTCAGAAAATAGTGGAAAATCTTATTTGGCCTAGTTTGGGTTCCCAAGGATCTGAAGAAAAAGTCTATGTAGTGAGGGGCGATAAGTTTAATAGACGAGTTCAAAGAGAGGGAACTGCAGAAGAATCTGCTGTTATGGACGAAATACCTGTTTTTGAAAACTCAAGTGATGAGCTCAATTTTCCAAAAGAAAATGTGGTACCCCCAAAAGTAAATAACAGAATATTTGAACCCTTTGAAAACAACACAGAATTCGAAAATGTGAATACCATCAGTGTTCCGGAATTTAAACATTCAGAAGATTTCAGTAAATCAAAAACACCCGCATTAAAAAAAGAGAGTCAATCAAAAAATTCCGTTAAATCTTCTATAGTGCCAAATAGAATAAGTAGTCGACAAAGAGTACCTGAAGACATTCCCCTTCTGCCACCAGAAACCCAATCTGAGGCAAATCAAGTTCAGAATATGACAGAGACTGGTATTACCAACACTTCTCCACCTCTGCGACTGGAAGATGATTCGCTTGACATCAGAGGGGACTGTCAATCTACAGAGGTCCGAACATCTTCCAATATTAAACCAGAGGAAGTTCTCTCAAAAATTCCGCTGCTAAACTCCATGGTGAAAAACCAAAAGGAAGCAATACAAAATACGCTCGTCGGCAATAATAACACGGACGAGACTAAGACTGCGGTGACCCTTAATATCCAATCTTCACAACCGGACTTGCTAGACATTACTCAAAACTTTTTGTACACAGAACAGCTGAACTGTAATCAAGACGATTATACATACTCCTCCAAAGGTACAAATATTCCGGACGATATAAAAGTATCTCGGCACTCATATGGAAGTTTGGAAAGAGAGACAGTCCCAAAATCGGACGACGCGAAATCTAAAGATTTTCTAAAGCATGTATGTAATGTAAATGTTAACTCGAATGGAGACACAGAGTTACACAGTCTGGAGCTCAGCATAAATGATCCAAGCGAACTATATACCACAGCTATGGACAGTACTGCATTAAACTCTGATATGATAAAAAACGCAACCCTTAAGGAAGTCCTGACTGCTTTGAAAGATGATGGCGATAGTGTAGTAGCTGATGTGTCTAAGGACAATGAAGAGCTAACAGGAGGTCAGTTCTCTTCGTCAACTAAGATCTTCCCGCTCGACACTGCTGACCACTCCGTAGAGAGTTCTTCATTCACGTACATCACCGAGATCCAGGTTACTCCAAATACTAGTGCAGAAACCAATATTTCAGAGATACAGATAATTCCAGAAGCAAAGTCCAAGAGAAATTTAGATACAGAGTTTGAGAACTACGTAAAAAGTTTTGATACAAAGTTAGAAACCTTCGAGAGCAATATCCAGGAGTTCGATAAGAATCTGGAAGAATTTATCAATGAAGAACCTACTAGCATCATAGTAAACGAGCAGGTTGATGAGAAGGAGCTGCACAAGATTCAAGAGATTGCAGAGCAACAGTTGAAAAAACTGCCTGAAATGAAGTTCACCACTGCGAGCTACGAATCGTCGAGGATACCCGAGAAGCGACAGTCGCAAATCGAGCTGCTCAGATCTAACTTTGAAAAGAGTCCGCCAAAGACTGGCAAACCGGAAGTTGTCATCAAGTCGCGAATACCTATCTCGACATCGGCAAAGACGCCTCCGACTTCTCCTGAGAGGCGCGACTCCCACAACTTAGAGATGGAGAACGACAGAGCTCTTCTTGAGTTGATGTCATCTTCGGTTAGTTCCACGCCATACACTACCTCAAAGTATCAGGCAAAACCACTCAGTAAAAATGTGACCGTTACGTCAATAAGAAGTAATTCAAAAATTCCGTCAGGATTGCCTACTCTTGGTGGAAGCAGAGCGTCTTTTACTCCTCGGAAGATCGAATTGGGCGACTCAAATGTGGTACAGGTGTCTTCAAATGGAAATTTGGAGAGCACCTTCAAGCAATGGGTTTTCAACCCATCCAATGTGACTAATGTCATAGTCACTAATAATAAAGAGAAGTAATGATGTAACTCAGTTTTTGATATGGTGCAATTATTATGCTCAATTATAGATATTACCTACAGAATTGACTGTGGCAGTCTTTGATCTCATTCAGCCGAACCTGAAGTTTCAACTAAGATAATAATGACTTTCTTAGCAGCTGAATCTAGAAGTATTGCATTCAATTTGGAATATTTGTTTTCTTAGAAAATTTCAAAATTGATCGCATAGGTCCAGCATTCTTTTAATCGTGATTCATATAAACGGGGGTCCCGATATTAAGTTTAGAGTAACTCGATATCCTAAAATTTTATATAAAACTGCAGAATTTTTGTACTTATTAATATTGAAAGTATTTTAACTTTCTTAGCAGCTGAAAAGGTATACACTGAAATTAGATCGAAGACTGAACATTTGTTAACGTAACATTTAAGCAATAAACTGTTTTTCAGTTAACGAGATCACTCTCAGATATACCCTATATTTAAGATTTTTATATTGAAATTGTTAACGATTTTATGTACATACTGTAATGATATATGTTTTTAAAAGTTATTGTTGAAGGTTCTACAAATTTTAAAGGTGCATAACATATTTGTATATACTATGATACTTAAATAAACTTTTTTTTTCATGGCTTTTTTCTTTAACACAAATTATCACATAATTATTACCATGCTACATTGAATTGAATGAAAGTGACTATATGAATCCGACGAATCATGGTTTTCAAATAATGGCAAAATTTTCGGTACATGCCATGAGAGAAGGCAATTTTCAAAAAATATTTGGCATCAGTATGTGGGCTGGTATCGTTGAAAACAATAATTGGGCCAATATTGTTTCAAGGTTATTTAATACGGGTTATATACGTAGGATTTCTTCAAAATAAAATCGAGGATTATCTTAATAATCCACCTTTAGCAAATTTACGTCCAGCAAGATGGAACACCACCTCATAATACCAGAGACCTTTATGATTACTAAATAGAGCTTTTTAATAATCAAGTTAATGCAACCAATGATCCAGTACGGTGGCCTGCCCGCTTACCAGATCTGACTGTGCTAAATTTCTTCATTTGGGGATATGTTAAAGAAAGAATCCACTATGCAACAGACCCAGCCACTCTCGAAATTTTAGAAGAAAGGATTCTACAGGCATTTAGAAGTATAACTCCTCTAATGTTACGAAACGTGTTGAGAGAAACAATTGAACAAACTGAAATGTGTCCTGAACAAGGAGAAATGCACTTTGAAAATTAACTATAGTGGAATTTTCAAGAAATTGGTATATTGCAAAAAAATGTAAGTGCTTTGCTGAAATTGTTAGTTAGGTAGTTGTTCAAAAGTACTACAATATACATTGAGAACCGGGAGCCATTTCCGGTGAAACCGTAAGTGAAAGATATGTGAAAACTCACCTCTTCATACACCATTTACCTATACCAAATCTCATTTTGATTCACCTAATAGTCTAGAAGTTATGATTTGTCTAGTAGATTCGTTGACACCCGGTATAATGACAAAAATGGCTTCGATTTACTTTTTAAGGTTGATCGTAACGGTAATATAAATACAGTTTAGGTTGATCAGAAGTTCGAATTTTCTCTAAAGAAGTATATTCCGATAAAACTCATTTGATGTTTCTGAAAAGAGCTGAATATATTTTTAGTCTGATTATATTTTTTGTGTATTAATTTTGATTATATTGATTATATTGATTATTTTGAAATTATATATACAAATTGGCAGACAACTCAAAGCCTTTCAGTGAAATATTCTTCTACCAAATGATTTGCCTTTGACAGAATTAAAACTAAATTTGAAGACTGTATTGAGGAAACATAGTCGTATAAGGAAATGAATATTTGGAAATAAAAGTTCGAAATATTCGTCTCTCTCCAAACTTACTCGACTGACTTCAGCATGGTCTTGCTGCTGGATGAACGAGGAATATCTGTAAGACTACCTCTGAGGTATATATATCTATATATTTTTTTTTTGAATGATGCAACTAATTTTCGAAAATAAACAAGCGAATTTGTGAATAATAAAGATGAATAAGTTGGAGGCCAAAACCTTTCTTTCCCAAAAACTAATCTCTTCCAAAAATATACCTGTGTCAATTGGTTTTAACTTGTTTATTGAAATATTATATAAATTGAATCATTTGTGAAATCACAAACATTTTGGTCACTCTTAAAACAAAATGTCCATTTACAACAAATATACATTTTTAACTGGATGTATGAAAATATCTGAAACAATAGTAATGCAAAAATCTTATCTTTAATGCATGTAACATTGAATAGGTGTCCTTAGGCGGTACACAGGTTTTCATTTAGTCTTCTTGTTCCATACTTAGGATGGGCGAAAATTTGATGCCGGTTTGGGTGTGAATCCTTTTCAAGCAGAGGACTGTCGATAATTTTTAGTACTGATTATTTTCTTTCCACACATAGCACAAATTCCCCTTTTATAAGCACAAGATTGACAATAATGCGACCCTACTTGATGAACTTTCTGTCTGCAAATTCTGAAACAGAAAAAATTATAAACACATACTTTTAAAATTTTTTTATGTACAAGCATACTTGCAAGTTTTAAAGGAGGTAGTCTGTGAACTGAATCTATTTTTTGCTGCTGTAAGAGCCTTGTTTTCATTAACTTTCCGGCCACCAGATTCAGTAGTGTTTCTTGCACCAGTCTTCCATGGATCGGGAGTAATCACTTTGCCACATTTTTTCTGGCACTTATCACACACCATTATGTTCGTCTTAAATTCGTGAGCAATACGTTTCAGAAAATTCACAATTATAATGTTATTATTATGAATAATGACAAAATACCAAAAAGTCAAAGAATATATTTCAAATATTTGTCTTCTTCTTCTTTTTGACTATATTATAATAATACTATGTCAGACAGAACTGTTTGTCTTCTGTCACACTTGTGGTAACTGACAAGCAGTGTTGTCAATGGTAATTGTACAAAATGATTCAAGGCTAAGGACAAAATACTTGCGTTTCACTCGAAAATTAATGAAAATCCTTGAAATGTCTGACTATACTGATTTTTTGTAAATATTTGATTTGTAGTATTCCATAGTTCAATATTCAACTTGATTCAGTATTGCCGCTACCATTCTGAAAAAGTACCAGATTCAAATATAGAAACAAAATCGAAAACAACCGAATCCGTGAATGATTGATATATTCAATTTACATCCATCGTTTTCAATCAACAAAAAATTGTGGAACACGAGACAACGTATTAACTTTTGTAAAAGTGACCATGTAGGAATTATTTCATGTCGAAGATAACAAAAATGTTCGTGTGTAATGAATGTGACAATTGTATACAGGGTGTCCCTGGACTTCCTCTTTTCCTCTCGGGAATGTATAGATGGGGTCAAAATATTACCAGTACTTCATATAACTTTTTTTCCTAAAAGTCTTCGTAACCAAGTTACGGGCCCTCGAAGT
>WOGO01004441.1:0-13269 GCA_015342085.1 Leptinotarsa defecta | reverse complement strand
GCCACTGCCCAGGAGTCCGGCGACCCCGTCCGTAAGACCACATTGGTTTCCCGGACAGGGCCTCCAATCCCCTGGCCGTTCCCCTATCCGCCACCTGGGGACGCGCCCGATAGGTAGTCTAACCCATGTGGGCAACTGACCCTAATTTTCATCGAAAAATCATCTTCAGCGATGAAGCCCATTTCTATATGAATGGGTACGTGAACGGACAAAATTGTCAAATTTGGGACGATACCAATCCACATGAGATCCAAGAGCGTCCAATGCATCCCGAAAAAGTGGTGTGGACTCTGGGTTGACGGCGTCATCGGTCCATAATACTTTGAGTACGACGATGGGCAGGCCATCACTGTCAACGGCGAGCACTATAGGTCGACGATTACCAACTTCTTTTGGCCTAAATTGGATGATCTGGACACCAACAACGTGTGGTTTCCAAAGGATGGCGCTACGTGCCACACAGCTCATGGACGTATTAATTGAAATGTTTCTAGTGCGAGATTTATTGTGAATTTATGAGTTATAGGTATGAGAAATAAGGTTGGATGAATTTTAAATTTATGGGTTTGAGAATTGTAAGTTGAAATGTCGTTTGTTTGTAGGTTAAGGTTACTTGCTTGTACCACCCTTTCAGTAACATTCAGGATGTATCACTCAAAGTAATACCTCAAATGCCGCAAACTAATGTGATGCACGTGTATGATGTTAGTCGATCACTGCGGTTAAGGGTTTGTAGTAATAAAATTGTAGTTTCGTGTATCTGAGAATTGCGGTCGTTGTTTATGGATTTTGAAATACTTACATTTGTGTTGTGAATTAGGCTGATGGATATGTAATATACTAGAGGGTTCGAGAATTGATAATCTGGTTTTTGTGGCTATGGAACTTTTTGAATAAAATTTGTCTTGCCGGGAGTCCTACTCAATTCCTAATGAGGAACGACTATTTCATGCTACTGTGGACCATAAAAAAGGTAAATTGATTAATTATACATTGAGATTCATTAGATTGAGATTCGACATAATTCGTAACTTTTTTTTGCAACTTAGATCATCTTTAAAATCTGAACTGCCAGAGAAATTTCAATGAAGTTTGCTTATCCTAATATGAATAAAAAAGTATTATTCGATTCCAATATTGAGTACATATTCACTGTCCGAAAACCCTCCTCTACTGTACACAAGACACTCTGACTTATAACGTGCGACAAGAAAAAAATACATCAACGCGCTTACATATTTCATTTGTTTTCCTCAACAGAGAATCGCATGGCTAGAATTGCTGAACAGTAATACACTAGTCCTGCCCCAGTTTGATAAAGAATGAAAAGAATAGTGCCGTTCATGATATTGTTTCCGATATATCACAGATTAGTTTGTTTTCACTCCTAATAGTAAAACATTCGATTACTGTAGACAGTGTCGGGTAGCGGTCAGAAAAAAGGGTTGAATCATACTGAAACCGCCGACGAAATTTCGGCGCAGATCGTTTGAAACTGCCTTACTCTTCGTGCAGTTTGAGATTTTGATCCTGTTGTCGTAACAGATGCTTTTGAAACTTTCCAGATCCAAATGGATCTGGTAGAAGACTTAAGTAACTGTTGTTCTCTTCAATGGATAAAAATACATTTCCGTCTACACGGAATTTAAGCAAAGATCGTTTATCATCATTGTTTTCAGGATCGATAGTTATTGCTAGATGCCAAAATTGATGGGCGTATCGGACCTTTTGAGTTTTCGTCCTAACAGTCTAAGTGAGCTGAAACACCTGAACTATTGAGAAAATTTGTATCAATTTGTCGATGTCGTGTAGCTGTTCCTACGTTGATGCCACTTTCTACAGATTGCCTGATAGAATATTGTAGTGTGGGAAGTATTCCAGAATATATTAAATCTGTGCCTTGTAGATCATTCCAAGCGAGGGTATTGCTGATCGTGATTTCCAGCATGGTTGACGATAACTCAAATGGGCTAAAACAACCTTAGAAATTCTCAGAGAATTTTCTCGCGAAAGGACAACTCTGACTTTGAGTTGTAAAATCCAGATATAGGTAGGAACTCCTACATATTCGCATATTCATTTCCTCTATGATGATGTCTGTTCAATCAGTCTGCTTGCTCTCATTCAGTATGGGTATCATCTAGTAGCTTCTTATCTGCGAAGCTGTGGTAGATTGCAGAAATAGTTTGTATGAATCTGAAACAAAACAGAGAAGTTCTAAAAGAAAGTAAGATAATAATCGGCTTGACCTTGATGTCCAATGAGACGAAAGAAACTTGTAGACAAGCAACACAAGAGTACTTTAGATATATTGCAGCTCAATTGCAGACAACATACATGTGTGACATCTCCAATTTGATCACTTGTAACGAAATCGATATCCCTGCATGGTTAGTCTGGTCTCTAATCTCAATGTAAGATAGCCTTTTCCATCAGAGATGATGGATACATCTTGGTTAATTAGATTGAGTTATTCGCTGTTATGAGAAAAACATGTTTAATATAAAGTAATTTAATAAAAAATTACCAATTTTTTCCTTATGACTTGTGTGACTAAACAATTTGTTCATCGTGCAATGGTAGAAACCTGGCTACCATTCTCGTATTATCAACTAACTATATAAAACCCCGTAACGCCCTCTTTACGTCCGATCGAACGGTCGTTGACACCTTTCTCTGTTTTGTTACATCAGTGAATGGGGCTAAAAATTCACGAAAGGTCGTTACTCTGAAAATGCGGCAAAAGAAAATAGAAATATAAATAGAAGTCAGCAGATTTATGGGTTGACCTTGTTCAAAATAGTTGAGACGAAGGTTGCGTGGAAATTTTGTTTATTTTTATAACAACCTGTTCAAACTTAATAGCTGGCAATCAGTGGTCTAAACTACTTAAAGGTAACCACTTTTCAAAGAAAATGCGCTCTGTAATTTGTGATAGGCCGAGCTTTCACATTTGAAGGTGATCCATTTGATGGCAGACGAATAGTTTGAAAAATTATGGGAGTTTACCTTGTGCCAACTGTAAGTTCTTTATTAAGATCAGAGGCGTGCCCACCATTCTTCATCTCAATGAATTATAGAGATTTGCTGGCTTGATCTACCGAATGTAATATGCAACATTACAAATATCACTCTTGACATGAAGCATTAACTTGTTTTAGACGAATTCAAAGTTAAAAGAAAATAAACGACTATTCCAATTTTACCCAATCAACTTCGAAAATAAGCATTTCATGTGACTGTTTTTTATTAGGTACTAAAAATAAAGTCACGTATGAGACTTTCTATTTCTGAATACACTCCAAATATTTAACGGGACATGAAAATTATTCAAAAGCCTGAGATTATGCAATGTGTTTTGATAGATGACATTTGCACAATTGCCAAATCGATGTTCTAGGAGGTCTAACTAGAAATTAACAACGAACATATTTTCAGAACTCAAAAGAACAATCTTCTTGATACTGAATGTATTTAAAATATTTGAATATACATGAAATTATCAATACAATGTTTCATGATAATTAGTCACCTACAATCACATAATAATCTCGATGTTAATTATACGTTCGATTAGTTTTAATTGTATCCGAATGAATAGAATATGTAAAAGTTTGGTATAGAAATTGTATCAATTTCATATTCATGTTGTAGGAATCGATGCAGGGATCATAGAGAGATCGTAAAGCTTTTAAACGGAAGTCACCTGTAGCATCTGGATACCAGACGTCACTTACAAGAAGTAACGTCTAATCATCGGAACTCTCGGGAAAGTACAAAGTTGCTCATTCGATATTACTTTACCCTTCTGAAGTTCCACGGTTTTGTCTTTTCCAACAGCTGACCGGCCTTGAGCTTTTGAGTTTGAAGTACCTACATGAAAGAATAGTTCTCGCTGGAGTCCTTGAAAGTATTAGGGATTCATATCACTTTTTTTGCATGATCTTTTCCTTTCAGGGCTGACCAAGCGACCGATCAACTGTGCTTGATTTCTGACCTTATAATGGAATTTCAGCAGTTAGATTACCTAGGTGGGCGCCTTGAAGAATTCCTATGGTGATTACTCAAGGATTTCATCAAGGATTTATCAGTTTCAAATTTTGTGATCTTATCAATAGTTATTGAACCTCTTAAATGCAATTGAACTTCTTGTTCAAAAGTTGTTGATAGCAATTTTGTGAACAGTAAGTCATAACTTCCTTTTAGGCCTATTGAGGATTATTGTCTTGCACAACCATGGTACGTACCGTAACTAGAGCTTGAAACTTTTCAGCCCAATTTCAACAACATTTCGAAAATAGTAAGATATCAATTTGAAACAAGTGTTTTGCATGAACTAAGGAAAACTCTAACAGGAATGTCTATATCGGAAAGGTTGAACATTTCTGCAGTCTAAAATATTTACTGCAAAAAAACAGTATAGAGTAAACGCAGCTGCAGAAGCCTATTCACTAAACTGAGGTATCTTGTTGACAAAGCACAAGCACATAAAATTGGTACCTCGCCCTGAAAGCGAATGAAAAACAACCTTCAATGCATTAGTATCAAATCAGGGTGGATAGAGAATCTAAAAGTTTGCTGGGCGAATTCGCCAAATATTGAAGTATATTTTCACCCTCTTATTCCACCATTTCTTTTTCATTTCAATATTTTCTCTTCGTTCTGCAAAAATACAAACCTTCTCTGCGTTCCTTCATATTAGTAATACACGTTAGAGATTAAGTTATCTTCTTCTTACTATTATGTTTCCAATTTTCGTTGAACGCAAAACCCTGAGGTTACCAATTTTCTAGTAGCTGCATACCGACAGGCCTTTTAGTGATTTCGAGTGACAGTACCGTGAGTTTTATGGCCACAGCTCCAAAACCTCGAGTAGTGGTGCTCGGGGATGTTTGAGAAAGGGCATAATTAAAACACTTTTAGAGACGTAACTTCCGAATGTGCTAGTGAGCATTCCTTTCAAAGGAAGCTATCTGAAAGGCCCTTGAACTTGGTTCAGTTTTCAACAGTTGAAGCCTGTTCAACAATAGACCTGCATAAAAGCTGCAAAAATCACTTCACTTCTGCGGAACACAAGGATGAATCGATGCATGGAGTTTTCTTCAACATCTTTGGAGACCTCCACTCATCAAAGCATATGACCTTTGCTTTCATGAGGTCGAGTTGGCTGAAGTTGGAAACTGAGGAGCTCATTATGGCTTATCAGAACGGTGTCTTCAACACCTAATTGTGCAGACACAATGGAACACCGACCATACATTCAACCAAAGTATCGCACCACAGCTCCAGTCATCAAAGAATCATGGCTATGCGCTCAGATTCGTGCCAAAACCTTCCAGATGATGCTGAGGTAAAACGGAGTTGAGTATTCTTTCGACATTCGACCTGCGTACATGACATTTGATCGCCACTATCGTGGATGAAGAAAAGTCAATCAGGCTAGTGTTCATCAGATCCAACTGGTCGAAGATGGCAGTTCTTGTGATTTTTGTTCACTTTATCTCTAGAACTTTTTGAAAACCGATTGTTTTTTATGTTCATTCTCATATTTTCGGAGTACTTTCATATTTTGACATTATTTCGGCCGTCAAATTAAGAAGGGGATGCGAAAAAATACATATTTATGGAATGATCGTTTTCGCTTATCTGGTGCAAAAGAGCAGTGGTCTGAGTCTCAATGTGACCAACGGTGTGCAAGGATCCGAGTGAGGGTCAGCGCAAGGGTTGAGGGTACTATGCTATGGTTGACTGTTCCGGTTTTTTTCCAAACAGGTGTTCTCGGGGCTAATTTTGTAATAGATCTATTACTGTTTGTTACAATCTAGTACGCTACCACGCCCACTTCCAACTCTATTACTTTTTCGATTCAACTAGCGAAAATTCACAAAATCACGATTAAAATCACGATTAAAGAGAACACAATCCTGATGACTGGATTTTGTACTCTCTGAATACCCAGAATCTGATGGTTCTATAATATCATTGAAAAATTTCACTATTTTCATTTCCTGCGGTTTTGGCGTAGTCCTTCACGGATGGCATCTTATGCTGAAATCTCATTCGTTCCTCTTTGACATTATCACGATGGCAAGATCACACTTGTCAAAACGACTTCAGTTCACGATAATTACCTTCTCACTTCCATTTCTGCCTCACCAATAAAATAACTCGCACTGCAAAAACGTGGAAAATAAGTATTAACGAGAAATGAAATGTGGATACACATACAAATTCAGCCCCAACTTTTAAAAACTGTTTGTCTCTGTTGGTATTAGGTACTATCACTAGTACCAGATAAAATAATATGTGATTATTCATCATATCTGAAGCTTTTTGTATAAATCTAGTACTTTTTTCGAAAACCTGGTACTTTTTGTGTGTGGTTCTATTATGGAAATTTTTTTCCTAGGAACGCTTAGTCCAAATCCGTAGTGTTTAGTCACGCGATAGGAGCATAGTTTCCTGACACCAAATGCTGGTGCCTGACGATATTCATCGATATAACGAGGCCTTGAGAGTGCTCTTTCACCACTTTCGTCACTCGTACGGTTCGGGTGATATTGAATCCGACCATCAGACTAAGCAGGTACTTGTCTTGCAAATTTCGTCCAAAAAAGAATGAATAAAACGGTAGAAATATTGGGAGCTTTTCTTCGAACCCAGCAGACTCTATCCAGACCGCACTGTTGAAATAGTTGTTTCTTGGTGGAATGAATCCTTCCCTAATCTCCCATCTAGAGATCATACTGGCTGTTATTTTGGCTCATTGTTCCTACTCACGGCACATGCTATTTGGACTCAATAAAAATGGTCAATAATCCCGAGCGCTATCCGTATCTTCGGGTACAGGGTCCGACCGGCAACTCATTTATGAGTTAAATTAATAATGATAAACGACGAATTCATTTGCAGGAAATGAAAAGGTGAAGTGTCATTTTTCAACCCATAGTGGGTACTGTACCGAAAATTCTACATAAGCAGACCAGGAATATTGTCAATAACCCCAGACACTGCATTATAAAAACTCATATAACTGGCCAGTCCCCTGATTTCTATCCGTCTTGAACCGGCGAATTCCTCGCCTGAATATCCCATCACGCATTCGACGTCACTACCGAACGAGAGAGTGGAACAAACTGGAGAGATAAGCGTTATGAATTCTCGCGAAGTGAAGGAATTCCGCGAGCAAAGTTCGACACGCGGAAGGCAAATACAAACACATGATACATCCGCTAATGATTCAGGAGTTCTGAATTAGAAAATTGGCATTGCTACGTGAGGACTGTCTCGTTTTGCATAGTCGAACGTCAGGCAGCACTCACTCGATCAAAATCGGAACAGGTTACATAAGCTGATTTGGGAGTGTATAATGGTGCTACGACAAGGCATTCGTGTTTTAGTTCTGTTCTGAGACAAGACTTTTTCAACTTCAAAAATATTCGAAAAACTATTTCGCTTAAAAGTAAGGCTGTTTCTGTCTATTTCAGTTGACCACAAGTATTGAAGTATGTCGAAATATCTTCACACTTTTTTTAGTTTATGAACTTTCTGCTCTTGTCCTTACGTACTTATCTCTCACAAAAAAGTCTATTTTAACTACCACAAGACAGTTACCTATTTCTCTTTCATCTTTCTGCCCTATTTATAGGACAACATTCATAAACATTTTGATAGGTTTTTCTGAAATAAGCCCCGTACACCGAATAATTGACTTTCATAGACAAATTTCTGATAATTCAAGTAACATTATTTCACCTATATAACTGATAATATATGTTTCTATATGTGAAACATTTTTTTATCGGTTGAGTGCCTTTTGAGTTTATTCATTACAACCAACACACAAATCTTTTCTCTTTATAATATATAAATATAGATCGAGTCAACTTCACCGTGATAGTGCTTTGACGGATTTCACTTTCGAAATTGTAAAAGGTAATATAAATATGAAATTGAGGGTTAGTTTGTTAGTTTAAATTTTATCACTCTAATTTGTAAAATGAATTTGTGACTTCGTTTTCGAACTTCCATCTATTTCTCATTGTCTGTATTGTTTGTTTGTTTTTATTTCATATGTTATATTCATAACTAGGCATATTCATATGTTTTTTATGGAAGTGGTACACAGACAAATAAAATAGCTGTCTCATACTCGTATCCATTAGGTTTTCGGCAGTTGTTTTCAATGATTCATCAGAGGAATATTTCCACTTTTTGGGTACATACAATTTAGGAATAATTTTGGTGAGAATTTTTGATGAGTTCGTATGTATACGTGTTGTTGACCCCCAAACTAGTTCAACAAACATCTTAGGTGAATGACATTTTTTTAAGTTTTCAATATTATTTTTTATTACGTGTTTCATGTGTAGATCTGGAAAATCAATTCCAAACATTTACCCTTGGTTACCTATTTGATGTTGTTGAAAATTGGGAGTAGTTGATTTCGTAAAAAACTATTTGGCTTTCTACTTCTCCATTATTAACGAACAATGTGTAAAACAAAATAATTAAAATTATTGTAGTTATGTGTTTTCTTCTTCTCTTCAATTACTGTAGTTATTTTCTTTCTTATTTTCATAGAAGTTTTCCTATTTTTTTTTCTCAATGATAGAAAAGTGAGAAATTAAACAGCTGCTTTGCCAAAAACTAACCTCTCCTGAAAATTTTCTTTTTTCTATTTAAGTAGTACTCGTAGTGGATTTACTATAGTTGAAAGGCAAATTTTCTGCGTGTATCCTCTTTCATTAGGTACTTAGTATTCACCAGAACTGCTGCATATCTATATAACAAAATGAGTTTTTGAACCGATATTGATTATTTTAACCTTATTGGTTACTTTATCAACTTTTCCCACCAGCTTATGAAAAATATGGAAAATCTCGATATTTCTTCTTTTTTTCCGCTTTTATTCAGACGATATTCTTCTCATCCGGGACTGAAAATTTATTGGCTTGTATGAGCCTGAGGGTGGGGAATGAATAGATCCAATAAAAATTTGGAACTTTTCCCGGAGTGTAGGGCAACATCGGTGTCTCGACAATATGGAAACTTTGTTGGTAAGCATTCTCAAGGTCTAGTTATATCGATGCTGACAGCAAGTGCATTGGAGTATCACGCGCCTCGTGGCAGGCCCTGCACGTTGTGTAAGGAATATGACTACCTATCACGCGATGTGCAGTAGACTAAGATGTGCAGTTGAATACACCATCCGGACTGGCCATGATGGACCCCTTAGTTTTCGACTTCAAGCCGACTGACCTAAGGAAAGCAAATGTCAGATGCTTTGAAAAGTCGAAGTTTCCAAAGTTGTTAGACACCATGCATCGGCTACTGAAGTGTAGTTTTTATTGTATCTGGAAATAGATTATACAAGATCCTGACTCTTTTCATTAATGAACATCTTTGTTTATTGAAGCAATGAAGTAACGATCTTATCTGTTTTGACACCTGTCACTTGGCGTATATATACAAAGAAAAATCCATTTTTCTGTCTTCCGAGTCAAGGGCAAGATTTTGTGTTCACATGACCGCCGGTCGGTAAATTATACACTCCTGAGTAATTATAACCATATTGCAATATTTAGCGAGATAGATCAAGACCAAAAGGTGTCTGCGTCACAAATTTGCGTACTCCTTTCACGGTTATAAATAAATAACCATTTAGTTTTCAATTATGACATGCAGTTCACCGGCTTTAGAGTTCACGATCGTTATTACTGTTTCAGTCGGTTTGCACGTACGCACTATTGATGACCTTGCCTCTTTATTTATTCAAATGTTATTGTCGAAGGCCTTTTACGGCTCCAATGATCTCCTGGTCACGATCTTTGATCATTTTATAGCTTGTCACTTTTATAATTTGTGCAGTGTCCGGTTGATCATTGCTTCGATTGTTCTCTCGATAGAATTGACAGACAGGAACCAGCAGCAATCTGTCAGACTCATCATAAAATATTCACATGTAATTTAATTATCATTTTAAGAAAAAGTTTCGAGAAGAAAGGACCTTTCTGAACTCAGGAATTTCGAAGGTTCAAAAGAAAGCGGAGGGCAAATATTTACAATAAAATATCAGAACTACATTCCTGGTGAAATTCACAAGAGATATAGTTTTATCAGTTTGGCATAGAAGCATTAGGTTTGGGGTATAACTTGGGGATATTGCCTTGAAATTGGTTGGAAATGAGTAAAAATCAAGTAGTTGTTCACCGTCCTCTAAAAATAATACACACAGTGGGCCATCAAAAACATATCACAACGTACAAAAAAGACCTGTATCGGAAAGCCTTCAAGGTTCTAAATGGGAGTGTCATCGACCAATTTTTTTCAGGCTTAGGGATCGAGTAATATCTCATTTTATAATCTAAGTAATTCCTCATCTTCCTCAACCACAATATACACAGTGAGCTATAAAAAACGTCCAGAAGGTAAAAGGAGGACAAATTTTGACCTGCACACCTTCAACGTTCTAAACGGGAGTGTCATCCACCCATTTTTGTAGGGTTAGGGGTCTAGAAATATCAATTTTATTATTATCTAAGTGATTTGTCACCTTCCTGTAACTATAATATGCACAGTGAGACACCAGAAAAATACTACAAGTTTTGACCACTATTGGAAAAACGTCAATGCTCCAAATCGGAGTGACATCTACCATTTTGAATAGGTTGGGTGGTCAACTAATATCTTATCGAAAAAGGCTCTGAAATCCACATTCACTTGTGGTTTGCTTTTGAAAGTCGGTGTCCCCTTTTAGTAGATATGAAGCTTTGAAAAGCCAACAATAATGTTTCCAAAAATAGCAAATGTTGAATCGATTTTTAATGAAAACCTGTAGTATTGATCCAAAGATCAAAGATAAATTCTCTCAGAGCAAGTTGTATAGCTTCTGCTATTCAGCAAATATCAAGTTTTTGCTTGCCAGAAGATTCAGAGTCCTGTGAACTGTTTTTATAATTTTATTTTTATATTATTTTATAACCTTTCAAATGCATCAGTTATAGGGAGCTAAATTCCGAGAAAGGTGAAAATAGTTGAATTAAAAAGTAATGATGTGGAAATCCGGTCGTCGATCTATTTAACCATCCTAACAGACATCTTTTTGGGAAAATTTTCGCCGAGTTGATGATAAAGTTTACTGAAACTGGATACGTTGGTAGGCTTTGGTCTCAGCAACGACCGTCTCAGTCCTAATAATTCCTAGAGTTGACGCAATACTTGTGCATTGTAATGAAAGTACGCGTTGCTGTGTGTGCGCCTAATCATTCAAATGGCAGGTTTTGGAATTGCTGTTTAGAACAAAGGAGTGCAACTGAATGGCCTCCTCGGTCACCCGACTTGAGGCATTCACATTTTTTGTGGAACACATGAGAACGAAGTGTATCGCACTCCGTGCAGTTCATTCCTGCAGTGAAGAATATATACTTTTTGAAAGTTTTACGGAAGTTTATGTCATTTGTTACAATCGCCTTGTGAATTGCAAAGATTGACACACATGAATTATGATTTATGTGTATATTACTAATAGTCAAGGCAAATACAGCGTTTCTCTTCGAAGTCGTTTCGTTTTCTCTTCGAATTCGTCTCTGCACATGGACTGACGGTCTCAAGTTGTTAATCGGTGGTCCCTCTTTTTACTAAAACCAACCGAAACAGCATCAAAATTCCGAGGAACAAAGCCTTGGTGGTTTCTCGGGATATAAAATCAATCACATGATTCACAGTTTGTGTTACTTTGGATCTGGGATTTACAGTTTCCAGGCAACATTTCGATGAACAAAATTATCAATAATCATCAAGATGTTGGCAGACACGTACATAAAAAAGGCGGAAATGCTTTAAATACTAATGAATAGAGCCAATATATACGATCATCGGAAAAGCATTCCAACGGTTCCACTAGACTTCACTTCTCATGTAACCATACCCATGACATTAAAAAATATTTGGCAAGCTTACAACTTTAACTCAAAACATTCGAGTCGGTTTACTTTTTCTCCAATTCATTACAGCGAGTAATGATTTTGCGTAATATAGAGGGGTAATGCCCTCTTTAATGTGTTTAATTGTTTCCTTTTTACTGTCACATTTCAAGAATAATTATCTCGCGCTTTAATGGCAATGTGATACTGCAGTACTAGGCTGTTACATGACTAATTGATGTTTAATGCTTCTCACACTAGTTGCCTGGTGGTCTTCGTTTGATATTAATTGTCGTGAAGAAAAAATTCAATTTTCAATTGCTGCCAGCAGTAAGTACCGCCGAGCTATTCGGCAGAATTTGATTTGTAGATAACAGTTGGACAACTCGTTTAGATACCTAATCTCATGAAGCCAATATTTTGTAGTGAATATAAAGGCAAGCACTATGTAGAAGTTGAAGAGCGTCTCGAAACAGATAATTTTCATGTGTAAATACTACGACCAACAATTGTTGGGATTGTTTTCAGTTTTCTTCCCGAAACGTTCTTCAAACTATCATTTTGGAAATCAATCATGTGAATTCTACGACCTAACGTAGACCCGTTCCATTTCAATTTGATTTTGAGAAAAATATTGTTTATATTATATTCGAATACCAATAATGTCAATATTACGACTACGCTTGATTGTAAAAAAAATATTTTAAATCAATTGCTCACATTGCAAATAGTTCCTGGAAAAAAATTGAATCACATATATGAAAAAAATGTTCTGGATTTTTTTCAGAAATTATCGAGAGGAATATCGACAATTTTTGATTTCCAGTCGTTTCGGAAATAGTCGACTAACAATATTATGTCTTTCATGTTTTCCGTACTATTATGTTGACGAAAAAGTATTATTATTATTATATTCTCTGTAGGTCTCATTTACAAGTACAAAATTATGAATATCTTTATTAGTTTTGGAGGTATTCGATGTGATAAGTTGTCGGAAAATCGCCGGAACCATTTCTCCATTTTCCGATTCCGCTCAAAATAAATAAATCGCGATTTCAAATAGGGCCGCATGTCTGGTGAAAATTATAAATGAATATCTTTTTCCGATAGATATTCGTTGGATACAGACAGACAGACACAAGACAGAACTTCCCAAAAGAAAACCATTTTCCAATTCTAAACAACTTATACAAAGCAACTTGGGCCCTTCTCGTAAATAAAAAAGTCGCACTTCATTCTAAGGTGTCGTTCCCACTGGAGCGATACGATAAGTGATGCAACATGAGCAATATCTTATCGCCCGATGCAACTTTTATCCTCGCAACTTTTATCCTCGCAACACTCC
>WOGO01004439.1:0-13270 GCA_015342085.1 Leptinotarsa defecta | reverse complement strand
TATAGATACACACACACACACACACACACACATATATATATATATATATATATATATATACTTCCAGCTCTTTGAATGAGTTTCTGCATGAGTGTCGCCATCCTAAATTAACAATTATTCTTACCGCGCGCTTTTGTAAAATGAATACTCTTTCAGCAGAGAAGCTCATACCCCAATTCAAGTTTCTATGGTGCAAGTGATAGCCAATAGTTGCATAATACAGATTTGGGAGAACCTCTCTTCCATAATGATTCGACATAAATCTCAGTGCATAACAGTTCTTTCGTAGTTTATTACTTAGTGAATCTATATGAGGACTCCAGTTGAGCTTATGATCTAGAATTAGACCTAGCATTTTTGTTTCTGGGTTGGATTTCACGTCTAGTTGGCTAGCTTCATATATTCTGAGAGTTTCAGTGGTGTTCTGCATTTTGAGAATTTTACTAATGTTGTTTTGCTGATATTTAGTGCTGAATGATTTTTATCAGTCCATTTCATTATTTTCTCATTATGGAATCTGTTGTTTTTGCAAGTGCTAATGTGCTCATCCAATCTTGAGCAACTCCACGAACCCCATAGCGATGCATTTTCTGGATTAGTAGGTACATAGTGATCAACACACTGAAAAACCCTAGAAAAATCGATGAACAAACCACAAATTTGTAGTTTGTTATCCAAGACAGTTACTACCTTTTCTATGAAATCATACAAAGCTGTTTCCGTGCTCTTATTTTGCATGAAACTTTTTTTGAAGATTGGGGTAACGATAGCAAATTTTAATTTTTCAGGAAACATTCCTCGTTCTATGGAAAGATTTATCAGATTGGTTAGGAGGTAGACTATTTCTTCCATGCATTTTCTCAGAAGATTGTTTGAGACCTGATCATATTCGTTAGCAATAGAATTTTTTAATTCATTTATCAATTCAAAAACCTCATATTCCTTGATTGGATGAAAAAATATGGAGTTTGGGCAAAGTGCAACTATATTATATATAAAATTTAGATCAAATTCTCTTTGTTCTTTCGCTTTCGTGAAATATGCATTAAAATTGTTAGCCATGTCAACAAATGAAAACTTATGTTCTCCACTAAAAATGGTAATATTTTCGGGCTTATAGTTTTTTTATGGATATTATTTATAGTTTGCCACATGGTTTTTGATTTATTGTGAGAACTATTCATCTTATGCTCAATGCATCTTTGATTATTCTGCTTTAGTTTCTCCGTGTAGGTATGTTATAGTTACTTGTCGACATATTATGTCCTTGAAATTTTCGTTCACTCTCGCGCATTCTGAGTATAGACAAACCATGAGGTTATAGAGTTCGGAGGTAAGGGGGTTAGAGTTGACTTTGTTTGTTTTTTTTGTCTGTTTGAGTGAAAAAGATACCTCAATATAATATTGAACGATTTCATGAAATCTATTAAATACTTCGTTTGAACACGATTTCTTATACACATTCTGCCAGTTCTCGTTTCCCAGTAGTATTTCAAAATCTGAGATATTTTTCTCTGAGAAACTTAAATAGTAAAAACTTGAAATATTGGAGTTTTTGGTGGTAGTTTTTTGTTGGGAATTCAATTATTTGTCTATAGTGATCTGATAAATGAAAATCCTTGATCTTTACCTCGTAATCTGCCATTTTGGTTACGAGAAAATTATCAATGCATGTGCTTGAGGAGGCTCTTACTCGGGTTGGTTCATATGTTGTAGGTACACATTATATTGTAAGTGGCTATTAAATCCTCTAGCTGGTTCATTTGAGCCACCTTTTAGGAAATTTATATTAAAATCCTTCAAGTAGGTCTAAGAACAGCTTGAAATCTCCCATTGGTGTTATATTCATACAGATAAAGGTAGTTTTATTTTATTGTGATCTGATGCCACAACATTCAAGTACAACCTCGAAACATACGTTTTTCAGGTTTAGGACAGCAAATTCCAAACAAATCGCATAATTTTGAAAAATTGTTACACCGCCGTTTTTGGTTAATCTTCTACAAAAACAAATACATAAACTGAAATATTTCAGCTTCGTTACAACCAGTTGTTCATTATTTTGCCAATGTTTTGAAAATAATAGTAATAAACAAAGTAATTCCCGTTCTGTTGTCACATCCAACTGAACCCTTTTATTGCCCAGACATTGAATATTTTGACGGTAGACTACAAATTCATTTTTTCTATTATATGCATGTTATTCAGTACTTTTTGGGTTGATACAGAACTTGTCGAACTATTTACATGTATGTACCATGTATCAGCAAATTTCAACTTTCAAATAGTAGAACAATACCTCGAGAGCTAAAGTATGAAATCTACTGCAAAAGCAGTAGCCTGGGCAACACTGAACACGGCGCTTGTCTCGTGCGATTTATTTCTCATGTGCAGTATTCCTTAATATATTTGCATCACGGTTTCGATTTGAAAGACTCAATCTTCTCGCTCACGACATTGTAAATAACATTGTGATGTATTATGACGTAACAATTATTCATGCGCGCACAATCACGAATGTCACAACTTTAATTATCTTTGCGCGTACCATGACGACTGTCATAACCTAACAAACCGAACTTCGTACATAGGGGTATTTGTCATTAAAATCCGGACAGAACTATTTTATGATCTAAAGCAAGTTTTAATGCTGTAAATACTTCTATTGAGGCTAATAAGGCTAGTTGTGAAAGATAGAAAAAACTCACTTGTTTTCATTTTTGTTTTATAGAAAAATTATATTATTATTCTTCCGATGACAAGCTTTATCCCCTTTAAATAAATTCACTATGGGCAAAACCATCTCGAGAGTATTTAAAAAAAATCATCTTTTTTCGGTGAAATAGGTCCCATTCCAGTTATAACTAGATGAGATCTCGATAGTGGATACTCTATTTTTTGACATCGCGATCACTAACCTCTCTGCTAAAATTTATTGCGAGCCTCAGCAGCAGTTTCCGGGGCGATAGAGTTTGTTTAATAGCAGTTGTTCCGCGGAATATTTCATGGATACCAAAGGTATATTTTCTAATTGATTCGGCCGTTACTTGATGAAGATCCATAGTAATTTCACAAACTACACCTAAACGATTTGATCTCCACAAACTTTATTGAAAAACATTAGCTTTTTCAAAGTGATTATTGATCACTCGTCAAATCGTTTAGATGTAGTTTGTAAAACCAAAGGCATAATTCCACATCTGATTTAGATGAGTTACAACTGTCTTCTGTATCTATAATTTTTTGGCCACTACTTGGTTACTCTTTCCAGTTCACAATTTTCAATGATGTTAGTTGGTGCCTTCGAACGTCCTGACAAGAGAAACATGCACTGTCAATGACATCAACTTTCGAATGAGTTTTTTACTATCCGGCATGGTGGGGACATTAAAAAAAGGTCGACTCTTTACCTACCATCTATTCCTTTGTCTCAGGTAATAACTAGTTTTGCTATATGACGAATTTCAAAAAAATTGACTTATGTCTGGATTTTAGAGACAAATACCTTGTTTGCTTCGTCAATTTCTTTAATCTTTAATATTAAAAAACATCGTATTGATTTTTCATCTGAATTATTAAATGAAAAGAGAAATGAAAATTTCTATGTTTTTACCACTTTTATTTGTGACTAACGTTACTGCAGTTTCGTCCTTTACGGACATTTTCGAACTTATACAATAACTCATACAATACAATATACAATAACTTATAAAATATTGTATAAGTTTGAAGATGTCCGTATAGGATAAAACTGCAGTAACGTTAGTTACAAATGAAAGTGGTGAAAAACATAGAAATTTTCATTTCTCTTTTCATTATGATTTCCTACCACGTAGCAACGGCTACATCCATCAATTTATTGAATTATTAAATTACAGTAAGAAGCAATTTTTGGGCAGTATGTTAACTTTCAACTTGTTTTTTTTCCTGATGCCTCATTTTAGTGACACCTGAGGTAATCATCAGAATTATTACTTCATGTGACTAGTTGAAGAGTCCACACAAAGGTTCTGACATTGACATTTCCAGTGACATTAATTCTCTTGAGACCTCTCACTAAGTCGGCTAGTAGTGAAAAACCAAAAACTCCAACATAGAAACATACAAATGAAACTATTCCTCTGCTTGACCAAATTTAATTCAATTAAGGTATTTCCTATACTTTCAGAGCTACAAAATTTTTCCGTTGTACATCATGGATTGTTAATTGTTATATTCAATTCGTGTCATACGGTTATTAAATTCTCATCTATTGGATGGTCTCATGATAAATGAATACATTACAATCCACGAGAGGAAAAACCTATGGCCAATGAAAGATATTGGAAAACTGCACCATGGAAAGTTACTATTATTATTATTATTATTATTATTATTATTATTGAAGTCGTAGAGGAAAATAATGATAATGAGTAGGGACCTATCTACTTTGAAAATGACCCGAGAAAAATAAACAGGAAATTGTTCGTGACTAACTCACTACGAAAGTGGAGGTAAAGCTTTCTTTCATACACCTCATAACGTAAAATGCAGTGAGACAAAACATCAAATTTATGCCCTAAATATGTAAAACTGCGACCATGGATGCGGTATTGGCAAGATAATAATAAGAAAGCTATGACGAAGGGAAATGCTAAGCGGCTGTTGACTGGTGGCACTCCATTCATTTCCGCCCAATTTGTAATATTATTGTGACGGCTTCCACCAAATCGACCTGATTTTTATTGGTTCTCTACTGAATCTGGAACGAATTCATATTTATTAGAGTGTTGGGATTTGCTGTATTAGAAATAAAAAATTGATATAACCTAAATTACAATTACTCTTACGACAGGCTTCATAAAGTTTTTCAAAAGAAATTATGGAGCAAAAAACATATGAAATTGAAAATAAAAGATTAACTTGAAAGAGGTATATTTTGAGGAGAGACAAGTTTTTGAGAAACAGTTTTTTAGGTTTCACTTCTCCATTTTTAAACAAAATTTGTGGAAAGATTTCCAAAGAAAGGAAGAAAGCAATAGAGTTTAAAATAAACTTTTCACAAAGATGTGTAGCTCATGCAAAGAAGTTACATTGAGAAATAAGTTGAAAGAAAACGGTCTGTAATTCTGGTATCTGTAGAGTAGGGAGGGTGAGTGTAGACTCATAGCACTTAAGCCACATGTGACCCACTGTACATTCTCCCGAAGAGGTGTCCTCCTGGGTCATCGACCATCCTGTCCTTTACAGGAAGGTAAACAGGTCACTAGGAGACATATCCTTTATATTGGTAGGTGTAAGCCAAGACTCGCCGAACACACATTCTCTTTGGTAACCTTGAGGTGTCTTCACGGTGGCCTCCGCGAAGATTTTGGAAGGTTCAGCGATATTACTGTTGTTGCGCGGCTTCTTCAACCTTCTTGGGGTTCCCTCCGTGGAGGTGCACAAGTGAGGGAGGTTTCCTGCAGGGGCAGCCGGTTCCTTGCTTTATTCAAGGCGGAGCAAGTGCCCTTGCTGTTGGAGGTGGAGTGCAGGAGAAAGAGGGTGCACTTATACTTGCTGTCACTTCTGCCTCTTTCGCTCTCTTTCTCCTTTTGGCCTCGGCACCGCAAATGCGCTTACGCCTAGGCCTTTCCATTACATCACGAGGTGATCTGCTATGTCCAGCCTCATTCTAAGCAGTACATTGTGGTGGACATTCCTATTCATCCCCAGCCACCGTCTTAGATTGAGGTGAGTACTTCTGCCCAGCCTCCGGATTGGTTTTTGTTGTTTCTGTTTTTGCATTTGTTTCATTCATGTGTGTTCCCACAAGTAGCAAGGGAAGAGTTGGTCACCTCTGACAGAGCACCGCATTACCAGAGGTAGGCTGATTACAATGAGGTTTCGCCAAGTTCCCCAAGGGGATCATTCGTAACCGCATATCACTCTGCGGCCGTTCAGCTATCGGCACGATTTCTTATACCTTAGCTTGGGTAGGCTAGTCCACAGTGGCATGTTTTACAAAGGCTTTTGGGGAGTTTTTGTTCTCCTCACCCGACTTATTTCTGCCACTGACCAGGAGTCCAGCGATCCCGTCCGTAAGGCCACATATTGGCTTCCCAGACAGGGCCTCCAGTCCAGTCCAGTCCAGTCCCCTATCCACTACCTGGGTACCCGCCCATTGGTAGCCCAACCCAAGGGACCACCACACAGTAACCATGCTCTTTCTTTTGTGGGTTTCCGCCTTTGCGAAGTACTTCGGTGGCTCATCGGTAATGAACCAGTGTTCTGAACTTCTTCTGTTGTCGCAGATGATCCATACGTGGCGATCCGATCCAAAGAAGGATCATTTTGCTTACGCAAAAGCGAAGAAGAACAGACCTTGAAACGTAACACTTTTTGTTGACCTTTTGACTAGTGGATCACATACTTTTCAAGCTTTTTGATCTTTCCAATACGTTTTAAATAACAAAAAACCGCATGGAAGCTGACGCCCAGTTCTTCAGCCATCTCACGCACCATTTGTGATGGGTTAGCTTCCACCAGTCCTGGATTACTTTTGGTCGACCACTAACGTCGAAAACAGCGTTCAATAACAATACTTTATTACTTGATTATGGTATCATAAATTTTCATCATTATCCTATCCTATTCCATCCTATATCGTATTTGAGAGGGAGAATCTCCAAGTATCTATTGGAATAAACCAATAGATTGAAGAGGTGGTTAGAAATGCCGACAAGAAATATCTCATACAAAACTTCTTGAAGACAAAATGGTGGCAGAAATATGAGCAATTTTCAATTCAACGTTGCGAAAGAAGTAACCCATTCCTGTTACGTAGAATTTTTCATGAACAAGATGTATAGGGTAGGGTACTGAGAGAGAAAAAACTGTGTGAAAACATAAGATGCATTCCATTTTGAATAGAAATAGATAAAAATAAAACACAACGACACAACTTAAAAAGACATATGAAAAATTATAGCGAAAAACACGTCGGCCAAACATATAGACGAATGTCTATATGTTTGGCTGGTAAAGGAACACGAACTTGCACTTCGCAACAAACAACATCTGCCCTATACTAACACCATTTGATACAAGTTATAATATCGTCTTCGAACTCTGCAAACAGATCGCCAGAATACAGCACCAGAAAATCAGTATGATATAAAAAGGAATTCAAAATTGAGAAGATCGGCAGTATAAACAAGAGAGATGATACATACTACCTCTACATGAAAAATCATCATATTCAAAACCAATACCAAACACACCGCCCAGAACAATGATCTTCAGTACCTTTAGTCGGTTGTGATGCATTACACCATCCAATTTCCCACCAATCAGCCGGAATACCTCCCCCAAACATGCAAATCTCTGAAAAATCGGGACTTTCCACGCCACAACTACAGTCTACGGCAACGAACAAATAGATAAACATCGACAAGGACGATTTTAGATTCAATTTGCCCAGTATATTGGCTACAAGCTAAAGATCAATGAAACCACATAGCGAACCACAACCACTCTTGCATTCGCAGAACATTGTATTGAGCAATTTTTTTTGACGCAGGTGCTGAAATTGTCGTGAGAGGTTCCAAAACTTCGTTACGCATTGTCTAACCCCATTCCTAAGGTTCCAAATCATGTCCTAACCAAGTTTGAAATTATTAGTGTGAACTTCCATCACATCCGGTACACACATTGATGTTTTGTAACAATGAGAATAAACCAACAATTACTCGGCCAGTTAGAATTCGGAGCAAACTATTATGAGATACCTTGACTATGGAATTTCCCAGCGTTTTTTCCAGAATTGTCTGCCAGAAGTCCATGAATCTTTTTGCCATTCAGGGGTTCAATCATTGCATTTGGCAAAGCCTAAAGTGATGCCAATGACAGTTTCTGGACCAATGAAGCTGCTTGCAGCACCCTCGTTTGCAAGGGAGTCAGCAGCCTCATTGCTTTGTGGACGTCGGAATTAAACATATGTGGTAATCAAACTGGGATAGTGATAATGGAAAACTCGAAGCTGTCAAACCAAAACTAGATAAAATGAACTATTTGTGCAAGTTGACAAGACGCAAACAAGTGACCACGCCCTGCTTGAGAGAAGGACACGTCTCACTTCACCATACCACCATACAAAACACAAGCACTACAGAGAAATCCTTGAGACGCTCTTAGAGTTAAACCTGCGCGAAAGTAGCGATTTACATTGGATTTGAATCGCTGGACGTTAGAAAATGAGAAAGTTCTTGAACAATGAAGTTCGAGGTGTACTGAGTTGAACCTCAAAACGATGAGAAAACACAGCCCGTCGTGTAATTCTGATATCTACCGCTCTTGGTGGAATCAAATGTGCGGAGTCACTTGAATCCCCCCGTGAAAGTATCTTTGAAATGGAGACAAATCTCCAACCTTTCTTCGATGTTCCAGGCTATCAAGGTGGCACGTGATGTTCGCGTCTTCAATCAGGTGGGTGGCTCTTTTCTGGATGAAATCCAGCAGCTACAGGGTATACTTAGGGGCGGAGCTCCATACATGAAATCAATACTCTGCAGATGGTCAGATCTGAGTATTATGAACCATCAAGTCTATCGCCTCTATTACGAGGCGATAGATCAGAACTATGCAACATCTGCTACAGAATAGAAACGGTTCATCACATCTTAATCGAATGTCAAGTTCACGAACAACTCAGACAGACATTGAATATGCCGAATACACTACAAGCATGCCCAAAAAAAGATGTTTCGAGTTTAGCAAAAAATATTCAAGTTCAGCAACCAAGTAGAGCACATGAATATGGTGTGATCTTACCGAAACGTCGTGTTAATGTCAAAGACGGAGTGTTGGAACATTGGCAGTCCACCAAATACAATGGAAAGTGTTCCAGACAAAGTGCGCAAGAGCATGACACTGATAGGACTTCAGATATTCGTCAAGAGAAACGTTACTGAAAAACAAAAACAGAAAAATCATCATTCAAATGAAGCTTTGATTTCGAGCAACTTTCCGGCCACATCTGCAGATTTGTGCCTCTCGCCTTCGTTGTTCCCCATCATTTTCGACAGTGAATGAATCACTTGTTTCAGGGGTTAGTTGAAATTGACAGAGCAAGTGGTCCAGGTTCTGACGTTTCGGTCTGATGGGCGGACCACCCTTCTGATAAATGGCGTTGATCGGGTCGACGAGTGGTTTCTGGCATGATGGTTTTTACATGGGATCCATTACGTGAGACATTAGTACCGCGTCAGCAGCCTCATTGCGGCTCCAGACAATTGAAATGTGCCACTTGATAAATGGAATATTAGTGGACGATGGTCGAGGATATGTGGGGGGAGCAAATTCGATTACGACGGAGAAATATATACTTTCTGTTTATAGAATCGTTAAAAACAGGTGGACTGTTTTTCTAGATAGCAGATGCTTATCTACTTAGGAAAATACATGGGGACTGGACAAATCTGCATCAGGAGAAACTTTTATAATCAATAGCTCCACTTCAAGTTTGACATCGGCATTAATCTCTGCTTCGAATGAGATGAAGGATAACCCGAGAAATATAGTGAAGTGATTTCTGATAATTGCGAATATCCTTTGATGTTTTTTAAATATTATTTGCGAGTGTTAATTCTTTCTGACTTATAAAGAGTGTTCATTTTTTCTGACTTATACAAAGTCTGTTCAAAGAAATCGAGCGAATTTTCGAATTGGTATAGTCGAAGTAAGCGATATAGTAATTCTTAAAGCTATCGGCAAAGTCAAAGGCCAAAAAACAATACAAAGAAATAATGCCGCTACGAATTAGTCCACGTGGACTGAATAATTGGCGGTTCGTATTGGATAATTTTAATAAAACCGAGTTTCATGATTGGCTGAAGAGTCATAAAATTGAATTTGAAGTCATATTACGGTGACGAATAGCATGTGAGGATGATTAGAAGAGTCGTGTTGTCAATGTTCAGTTCAGGAACTGATCGCGATATGAGTGTTGAAATTCGATATTGGTGAAGTTATAATTACCTAAAATTTTCGTTATTTGTTTAAAATGTGGCGTCCATGGACAAGTACTAATAGTAATAACGCAGACTTTTTCCTGTGTAGTAATTCCAATAGCGCTGGTGGACAATGCGAAAAAGTGATACCAGTGATTAAGATTCGGATGCATTTGAATATTGAAACATAGAGAGTATGTTTCAATGTATATAAGGATCTACAAATCAAGTTTGGTTTCGAGAGAAAAAAACTACTACAAGCAACATCAGATTTGACCGAAATTCCTTTCTCAACTGTACGTAAAATAGTCAAAAACAAACCTTATGAACTGAAGACGCGATTTGATGCGGGATTACCAAAACTTTCAGATGTAAATCTAATAAAATCATTAAAAAAAACAATATACGACTGTTACGAAAGCAATGACATTCCTACAATTGAAATTATAAGGAAGAAATTGAATACTTCCGGCTAGAACGTGAGCTGCTGTGAAAAAACTCTTCAGAATTGGATGAAGAAACTAAGATTTAGATGGTGGTTCCACTTATGTCTTGCTTGCTTTTACGCAGTTATTTTTATTAAGTACTTTTTTTGGTTTTTCACATTTTGTCTTCAATCGAGAACCGCCTGCCCGGTACTGACGATGCCCAATAGGCTGAAACAGCTGTCTACCGATGGCTCTTAGATTGAAATCAATATGGGAATGATCAGAATGTTACTTATACATATATCTAAACACAACATATGTTCACAGATTCAGCTGTTTTTTTAATTTTTCAATTCAATTCAATTTATTAACTCATTGGTTACTGATATATAGTCGCATCTGGTTTCGGAGCAGAAATTGTCTAGGCTAAGATGCCTATATTGCATTTTGGCACCCTTCCACTTGCTTTTTTCTTGTCAAAAATGTCTTGTTTCTCTTATATTTACTACTATTAAATGAAATTCCAACAATAATAATAATAATATTGATGAAGATGAAACATATTTCTTCAGAGAAGGTATTCACCAGCTTCTCTACACAGGCAACAGCTTTTCTCAACGTTTTTTGCCGAATTATTTAAATCAATTGGAGTGAGAGAAGCAAAACGTTGCATCAATGCCGCTTCCAATTCGTATCCAGAATTGGTCGGCAATTTCGCAATGAGATCTTTCAATCTTCCTTGTAGGTAAAAGTCCATAAGCGCTAGGTCCGGTAACCCGGACCAACCCGGTTAGGTCTTTGGTTGGCTATGGAAGTATCCAATTGCAGTGTTGTGAGAATATACTTTTTTGAGCTCCATTAGTGGCAATTCATCAACAAGGGGCTGGGCTAAGAAATGTAGGACCCAGTGGCACCTAGGCCTGATGACTTCGACAATTGCGGAACTAGCCAAACGTCACAGCCATGCTCAATCCCTAAAGAGATGGTATGAAATCAAAGGATGATATCTTGCCAGGATCACCCTTGGCGACCCTGGGAAGCTGACGCCGAAGAAATATCTGTCGATAACGCTTAACAGTAGGATTTCTGACTGGTCACTGTCAACCAAGGAAACACCTTCACATTATGGGGCATCCTCTATGCAGGATGTGTGAACAGGAAGATGAGACTGTCAGGCATGTCCTGTGCGAGTGCCCAGAGTTATCTTCAATATGAGAGTGTGTTTGGCGAGTCTTGGCCTACACCTGCCGATATAAAGGAGATGTATTCGAGTGACCTGTCCACTTTCCTGGAAAGGATAGGATGGACGATGACCTAGGAGGACATCTCCTCGGGATGATGTACAATGGATCACATGTGGCCTAAGTGCTGTGGGCCTACACTCACCTTCCCTACTCTACAGATACGGTACCACTCAAATCAAAATTTGACGCAAAGACTTGCACTCAGTATTATCATCATCCAAAGCCTACTTGATCAAAGTGTGCTTTCCAAAGTTTACATGAAAAAAGCTAAAAGCTCTGTATTTCAAAGATGACTTTTGCAAAATATCAAGTGTGCTATATTTTTGGAAAGGTAATTTTAAGTTCTATCGAAATATGCATTATGCATTTTTTGTTATCAGCCATCAGTAGTGATTCTCAGTGATGCCAGATGCATGAGTGATATTCTTGACTGTGAAATAGCTGTTACTGGATATTGTATTGATTTATGTGCGTGAAGATGTCAATTAGTTAGTGAAGAAAAAATGTATTTTGGATAAAAATTACTGGTGTCAACTTATTAATGTTGAACTGAATGGTAGTAAGTGGTTGTTTGATGGACTTTATCATTCACCGAATGCGTGTCATAGTAAATTTTTAGATAAATTTGAAAAGTGGTGTGAAGATTATTTCATAATAAAAAAAAGTTTATTTTAATAGGTGATGTAAATATAGATTTCTTGGGCAATGGCTTCTACAGCAAAAAAATAAAAAATATTGTTTCAGCTTACGGAATTGAACAACTCGTTGATGAGTCAACAAGAATAACTTCAACTAGTTCTTCTTTAATTGATTATGTGCTATTAAATCAAAATAATCTGAAAGTTTGTATATATCATTCATTAACCAGTAATTACAAATCACTTTATAATAACCGTAAACTTACACAACAAAGATCAAATAGTGAGTAATACATTTTTCACGCGAAGACTAAATGATGACGTTTTTCAAAAAATTAATTTGAATCTAATCGAATGCGATTGGTTGAACGGGTCTACAGTAATATTGAGTCGAAGTGTAAAATAATATTATATGATATTGCGATATGACGAAATCAGATCTGCTTCGAAACTTAGAGACAAGGCTCACAAAGAAATCATTAAAAGTTCCGGCACTCAGAAGGATTCCTGGAAGCGATATAAACTGAAACGGAATCAAGTTGTTGATATATTAAAAATCAAAAAGTCTCAATGCTATAAAAAAATTGATGATAAAAGGTGACAAACAACCATTAAATTTCAAATCTATCAATTTTAGTACTAAAAGCGAGAACGGAGCTACAAGCTGCTAAGTACTTCGATTAATTTTTTGTTAGAAGCATTGAAGATATCTCCAATTCTATTGTAAGCGTAAAACAATGGTCTCCTCAAAATCTAAATAATATAGAAACGAGATTTGTTGAATTCGAGAAGATTGATATAAGTGAACTGAAGTCAATTATTTTTTCTCTCAAAAATAAAGGCAATACTGATGAAGTAATGTCTGCTACATTTTTGAAATCAACATTTTTTACATTTGGATTTCATATCCTGAACTTAATACAAACATCAATGTCGTCCGGTAACTTTCCAAATATGTTGAAAAAAAGTACAGTTATTCCCATCCCAAAAAT